>CAUYQG010104157.1:0-18722 GCA_963574415.1 Tarsius wallacei | reverse complement strand
GACTGGGTTAAAAAATGTAGTACATATACACGATGCAATATTATACAGTCATAAAGAAGAACAAAATTATGAACTTCACAGCAACTTGAAGTCTATCATACTAAGTGATCGATCACAGAAACAAAGAACCAAGTACCACATGTTCCTGCTCATAAGCAGACCCTGAACAATTATCCTAATACTATAAGAAAGGGATTGGCAGTAGTGGCAAACTGCCAGGGGACAGAAGGAGGACACCTCTCATCAATAAGGCTACATGATCTCAAATCAGGTGAAGTGGGGACCAAAGTGAGGCCTAATCTTTTCCTATACAATGACCATTTGTATATCTAACCATGAATTGTACCCCACAACTTTAAATAATAAAAAAAAGAAATTGCCACATTATTTTCCAAATAGGTTGAACTAGTTTGCACTCCCACCAACAGTGTACAACCATTCCCTTTCTCTGCATCCTCGCCAGCATCTGTTTTTTGTTGTTGTTGTTGTTGTTGTTGTTTGTTTGTTTTGTTTTTTTATTAATGATGGTCATTCTTACTGGAGTTAGGGGCTCAATGTGGTTTGATTTACATTTCTCTGATTAATCACAATTTTTAAAACCTACAAAATATGTATTAAATTTCCCCTTTTCCAGTTGAAGAAACAAATTCAGAGAGACTAAGTAACATACTCTAGGTCACACAATGTAGAAAATTAGAAGCCAGAAAATGAATGAGTAGACAGAAATGGTAGACAGTATTCCTATAAATCCTTTACTCATCTTTCCCTAATGATAACATTTTAACTAAATATAAAATTTTCTAGACCAAAAAATTACCATAGATATAATACTATTAACTAATCACCATACCTTAATCAAATTTTATCAATGGTCTCATTTAAATTCTTTCTTTCTGGTGCAGAATACAATCCAAGATTTTACGTACATTCAGTGGCTTTGTTTCTATATCTGAAGTCTTTTTCCAGTTTTTCATGATGTTATTTTGAAGACTGTCTCTTAATTTAGGGCTGTCATATTTTCTCACGATTAAAGCATTTTTTATGAGAATAATGCAGAAGCGATGTATGCCCTTCTCCATGCATCATATGAAGAAGTATATAATATCAATATTAGTCATTGTAGGGGATATTAATTTTGATCCCTTAGCAAGGATGATGTCTGTCAGCTTTCTCCAGTGAAAAGTCTTTATCTCTACCCAAGGTTAAGCCAAATTCACGGTTAAAGTCATAGTCCTTCAAACTGCCAAAACTGACACCAACTACAATGGGTTTATAAAACTTCAGACTCTGAGAAAACAGATACCACAAGACTGGTCTCACACTAAGCACCAGCCACAATTTACAGAATTTCTCTAATAACTCTCACTTCAGATCTGTAGGCTACAAACTCAAGTCTTCTCAGGACCACCTTTATGTTCAATAATTTGCTAGAAAGATTCAAAGAACTCACTGAAATCTATCAAATTTACAACTTATTATAAGTAAAGAAGACTAATTAGAACTAGGCAAAAGTAGGAAAGCATGGGGCAAAGTTTGGGAGGGTTCTAAATAAAAACCTTTTATCATCTGCAGGGACATACTACCCTTCCAGCATGGAAATGTGACAATAGTTTAAAAATACTGCCAACCAGGGAAGCTCCCTGGAACTTCATTGTCCAGAGTCTTTACTGGGGTTTGATGATATAGGTGTGACCAATTGAATCATTGCTCACATGGTTGAACCCAACCTCCAGCCTCTTCTATTCCCTAGTTTAATCACATAGTTGATCTTTCTGGGTAGTACCCCCCACTCCGAGTCATCTTGTTAATGACCAGTCCTCATTCTGGGTCATCCGCTTAACAAAAACTATCTAGGAGTTTAGCATAAAAAAAAATGTAGCATAAGCAATCGGGAATGTTATGGTCCAAAGCCCACTCCCCCCCATGAATAGCAAGGCCCTCTTGTTGCTCAGAATATTCCAAGAATATAGAGGTTAGTTTCCAGGATCCAGGGACAGAGACCAGGCCTCTCTTTGAATTGAGGCAGAATCTCTATTACTCAATTTCTTTTTTTGACTAATAAAGATCTTGTAGGGACATACTTTGCAACTTTATAGTCTCATATGCAAATATCCTGTTTCTCATCATAATTTTGCCCACTAATTTAGCATTCATTTGTGATTCTTGTCTGCAATAATTGTTACTATAATGTCTGCCAAATGATCCTGTCCTTGTTTTTAAGAAAAACAAACTGAAGTGTTTTTGAGTAAAGGGACCCATCTGCAACTTACTTTCAAAATGTTAAAAAGAAATAACATGCATATATTTCAGAGAGACAAAAAGAACATTATAAAGAAAATGTGAAGCTAACATTTCAGAAATCTGGGCAAGGGGTCTATGGGAATTCTCTATGCTATTCTTGAAACTTTTCTGCAAGTCTGAAATTATGTAAAAATAAAGTTTAAAAAACAAGTTTTGTGGCAATAGTACATATTGTTAAGACTACTTATAAGTTTGAAACACAAAAATATGTATTGACGTCAAAGATAAATCTCCAAATTATGGGTAATGGTAATAGATTGTCAGATTCTAAGTGTATCATATTGTTTATCCATCCTTCATTCTCAAGTAAAATCACAGAGGAATCTAGAGAAGACAGAGTTATTGGGTATTATCTGCACTTTTGCCTCTGAAAACCGACATAAAGAGAGTTTAGGTGTTTGACCTATCTATTAAGTATTCTCTTTAATTAAATTGTCTTAGAATCTGCTCAGAGAACTTATGAAGTAACTCCAGGGAATTGTGAATTGTTTCAGCCCACGACTTTTAGAAAATGCCCAACAATTGTTTATTAAAGACTTGTTTAAAACTATTTTAACCTAACTTAAATAAAATTGTGGAGATTCTATTTTCATAATTAATAAATCCATAGAAATGCAGAAAGGATAACAATAGAAGTGTTCATTTCAATTAGAACTCTATATTTGCAAAAAACACCTCTAAAGTTATAAAATACATTTTGGTGATAGAATAGTGGACTAAAATTTGAGACAAATTCCCTAGGGAAAAACAAATGAACAGGAAAAGGGATATGTAGTGCAAAATCTGTATTTCAGCTCTAAATTGTAAATTTGTTTGGTAGTTGTATTAAGATTTGTGGTGATCAATTACTTTCCCCACACTAAACACTAGTTTGTTATAAACATGACTACATTATTTTCCCTGCATCACCAAATTGCCTCATAAAAGAAGGTGTCATCTTTTGAGTAGTGTGGGCCACATTTCCACAGGCAGCGGCCAACAGATTATACTCTGCCAGTTCATTGGGACCAATCCAATAGTCAGAGTTTGCCAATGTGCTAGGAGAGGTCCAGCAACTCTTTGGAAGGAGAGTGGTCTTACCTGGAAGAACTCTGGCAGTCAGGATGGAGCAATTCCCTGAGCTGAACTCAACAGCCTAAGGACATGGCTCAAAAGAGTCCTCTGCTGGCTAAGGCTCAGGTGACTTAAGACCAGGTTGCGAGGGGAGTTCAGCGAACCACTGAGATATATCCACTAGAAACTGTCTGACAATAAATTAAGGGAAAATTCAATGGCAATACTCCAAAAGTTATAAAAGCAATCCATTAGAAATTAGAAGAATTACATAGATCCATAGGGAGAATTCTTGGCAGTCTGGTGAGTACACTAATTTTTTTCATTTTCCAATTTTTTTTTTTTGCTTTTTTTTTTTTTTTTTGCAGGAAAGTACATCTGAAAGGTACAAGAGCTAAATCAATTTTTAAATATGCACTTTCTAAAATAGATATGTTACATTAAGATATGAATACTCATAGTATTTCCTAAAATTCTAATGCTATGTAAACCTCAATGTCAACCAATATAGAATAAGTTTGTTTTACATTTTGTATCTTCTAGTATTATAAAGATGATTGAAGGTCAGGGTGGTGGTGGGTTCAGATTGGAAGACAATTTAATATATAAAAAGAGATTCTCTTATGAATAAAAATAAAATCAGTTCTTCAAAACTGAAAAAAAGATAAACACCAATTTAATCTTGAAATTGATTTAATTTTGTTTCTGTCTGGGCAAAAACACTATTGATTTTCAATTTAGTATCAATAATGAAGAAAATTCATCCTAAACCCTTTATCACTGCCCTAAAAAGTCTATTTATTCATTTGCTTATCTATTTACATCAGCCAGGGTTGAGTGAATAAAATTTCAGAGTTTATATTATTAATAGATATCTATAAAATGATATCTCTCAGAAGCAAAATAAAGATAAAAGGGAAAAACTACAAAGAAAAAGAAGAAAAAATACTTCTGTTGCAAATTTTTACTTTCATAATGACCATTTTCATATAAGATATACTAGTAGTTTTCAAGTGATGTTGCCTTATGGGTCAAACAATTACTGATTCACTGTCAGTTATCAGACTAGTATTTCAGTATTATAAAGATATTATGAAAGAAGCATAAGATACCATCTTTACCTTGGAAGAGCTTACACACTTAAATATGTTTGAACTGCTATCTATTTCATTCTTAATCACAAATTTTCAAATTAAGTAAAGAGGTAAATCATACTGTGCCCTAAACCAAAAATGACTATAATTTAAGCAGGTATCTTCTTTAAATAACAATTCACAAAACCTAAGTTTTAAAAAATTGTTATTTATAACAGCCTTGTGAGGAATCAAAAGAAGTTTATGGTAGAGCAAGGAAATATTTAGACAAGAGAAAGAAAGGCTTTCATCTTTTAAATGTTATTTCAGAGTTTGTATTTTATTATTTAATATGTTATTTGTTTTTGACAATACAGAAATGAAAGAATTTAAGTTTTGTTAAGAATGAAAAAAAAAGATCAATTTCTTGCATAGTTGGGATGAAGTTATAACCATCCATGTGCTTTATGATATTTGGGTGCTTTAGGACAAGGCAGGATGAAGGTTTGCTATTTTCCCTGATGTGTTTTGATAGAACACCCTTACAATTTGGCACCAGGACACAATATACAATAATTTGGTTGCTTTCAGAAAAATCTGTTTACCAGTTAAAAATTATGTTACAAGATAATAAGAGTGTAGAATTTACAAAGCTTGCAAAACATGTATTGATATTTAATCAGACTGCTATTTAAACAGCTGATCCTATAAAATTTTACACAAATATTGAATTTTTCTGTGTCATTCTGGAGACATTCAAGGACTTTTTCATATTACTTTTCAAGTAAGTGTATCAAAATAGTGTGAGGTTCATAATCATTCAGTGCTTAACTTTAAAATGTCAGCACTTGTGCTTTCTTAGAATAACTACACTGAATCTGGGGCTTTATCACATCACATCACACACCCACCAATGCATTTCCATATATTCTATTTGTTCCTTTATCATTATAGAAGGTGAACCTTAACAGGTCATTATAAAAGCATATGATTTCCAAATAAAATTGTGTAAGATTTTCATATAGTTAAATATATCCTTTGCTTAAATATATTACCTTATAACCATGTTTACTGATTTAAAAAAATAAGTAATTGGCCAGGCATAGTGGTTCATGCCTGGAATCCCAGCATTTTGGAAGCCCAAGATAGGAAGATCACTTGAGCCTAGAAGTTCTAGACCACCCCAGGCAATATAGTAAGTTCTCATCTTTACAAAAAAAAAAAAAAATAGCTGGACATGGTGGTAATCCCAGCTACTTAGGAGGCTGAGGTGGAGGGATAGGCTGAGCCCAGGTGGTCAAGGCTGTGGTGAGCCATGACTGTGCCACTGCACCAGAATGAGACCCCGACTAAAAAAAAATTAAAGTAAATAAGTAATTAATAGCTAGACATGATGACTCACTCCTGAAATTCCAGTACTTTGGGAGACTGAGGCAGGAGGATTGCCTGAGCCCAGGGGTTCAGGACCAGCCTGGGCAACATGGCAAGACCTCGTCTCCACAATAAACAAAAAAATTAGCCGGGTCTGATGGCATGCACCAGTGTTTCCATATGCTTGGAAGTCTGAGGCAGAAGGATAACCTGAGCCCAGAAGTTAGAGGCTGCAGTGGCTGTGAGCATGCCACTCTAGCCTGGGCAACAGAGACTCCAACTATAAATAAATACATAAATAAATAATATTCTTTTATAAGGTCCCTGCAGCTTAACACTACAACGACATGACATAGCTAAAACTCTGTGTAAGGCAGTTAAGTGTCAGTTAAAAACCAACAAAATGTCTAATTTAACACCCTGTAATTTGTAAAATATGTTCACATGCATTTTCCAGCTTGATCCTTATACCAACCTTGTGAAGTACTTACAGACTGTTATTTACTCCCACATATAATAAAAAGGAAACAGATTCATAGAAAGTCAGTTGACTTGCATAAGGTTGTATTAAACACTTAGTAAACTGTAGAGAATAGAAATCAGCCCAAGTTCTCCGATTTTAATGTTTATGTGCTTTCTAACACAAACTTTTGCAGGCGCAATATCTTGATTGAACCCTATACTACATTTGAGAACTCTGAGTTTGGAATATAATCACTAGCTTTGACCTAATTAAACACAAATGCATTATAAATTTAGTAAATTCAGAGGGAAAAAAAGTCTTGGATGCAAGTACTTTCAGGCTTGGTGCAACTGCCATTTTAGGCGACTGAGCTTTTTGTTGCCTTCATTCTTACAGCCTCCTTACCACCCTATGGTTGCTGTAGCTCAAGACATCATCTTTGCACATCCATGATCCAAGCACAAACAAAAAAGAGGCAGTGCCAGATGTATACTCTTTCTATTATCAAAAAACAAAATCTTTCTCCCAGCAGATTTCCATTTGTACCTCAATGGGCAGAACTGGGTCACATGATCACTCCTAGCTACAGAGACCAGTAAAGTGAATATCTGCCTTTTGCCAGTCTCCATAGTAGTTGGAGAAAAAGGTTTACATAGCATTAGAAATGAGGTTTCTAAATGTCTCAGAGAAAATAATAGTACTTCTTTTCTGTAGCTACTTTTAGTGAGAACCCCAAAGATACATTGATTACCCTGGATTGGTCACACATCTATCTGTCCTGAGCCTATCACTCACTATGACCGGAGATGTGGGGAATCAGATTGGCAAGCCTGACTCAGATAATAACTTTTTTGTTGGGTAGGTATAGTGGGGGAGGCACTGGGGTATTAAAGGCTGCTGATTATTCACTTCCATGTCAGAGAAGAGGATTTCTTAAATTGTAAAGACATTAAACAGACAGAAACAGTCCACTACAAAACAGTTAGGCTACTTTCTAGGATATTTCACACATCTCAGTTCCACCAAACCTATGCAGGAAGATACTAACACAGGCTTGTTTGGTTAATAGAACAGCCATTGCACAAACTTGTTCCAGTGCTGCCTGATGTTGCTAATATAAGAGGCACATTGTTGTTTCTGGAAATTATCTGCTTCAAGAAAATAGAAATTTAAGTTTTATTATCAAAATTACATCCCTGGAAGGTGAAGCTGTTTGTATGTCAAAAGGACTCATAGTACAATGAATATTAAAATTATCTAGTGCTCTTACTTTTATAATCCTACCCATGTACTATATGAGGGGGATCCAAAAAACCCAGAATTTACTTATTAAAAAGTATATATTTACTCTTACATGTTTAATCTTCAGTCACCTTCAAAGTACTTGCTGTTTGATGCAGTACACCTATTGAGACACTTTTTCCACTGCTCAAAACAGTTTTGAACTCGTCAGTTTTGATGCCTTTGAGTGCTTCTGCTGTTTTTTGTTTCACTTATTCCACATTGGCGAAACATTTCCCTTTTAGGACTTCCTTCATCTGGGGAAACTAAGAAAAGTCACTAGGGATGAGATCAGGTGAATAGGGAGGGTAGGACATAGGGGAGGGAGGGTCATTCTGTTTATGGTAAGAAAACCTGCTGAACATTCAGCACGGTGTGAGCAGGCGTGTTCCTAAATCACCCAGCATGAAATGGGAAAATGTGTCAAAAGACTCTTCCCCCCAAAAATCACTGAAGCTGAACGCAACCTCTCACAATACTAGTCAGTACACTGATGCCGACAAGTTCCTAGAACACTTACTTAGTGGGGGAAGCCTGTACCATAAGGGACTTGTCCTCCATAAAATAATTCTGTTTTTTTGGGAGGGGTCCCTCATATTTCAGAAACATAATATATTCTATCTATTCATGCTAGGCATTTGATTTTCATTTGTTCACATTTTAGAGAATGTATTATCTATCCTGAACACACACAGTCGCTTACTCTACAACTTTCCTTGACCCTAATTTTCTCTTCCTCAGATGAACAGGCTACTCCTGCTGCCATCATTTGTCATAACTGTTTTTCTTCTTAGACTTTGATAATATGATTTCAATTCTTAAGGTTCTCTTGAAACTCTACTCTGGAGTTCACCTAATTCAGTGGCCCCATCTCAGTCCAAATTTTCCTCGACCTTCATATGGCATTTTTTTTCCTGTTAATCAACTTCTCCTTCTTTCCTCTGTTGGCTTTTACTATGGCCCTCCAGAATTTGATTCTAAATTATCTAACCAACATGGTGACTCACTTTTCACTATCCCAGAGATAAACTTTTTAAAAAAAAAATTCATACAGAATCTTCTGTTCTGGAACATCATCTTTTCCAATCAAAATGTCAACCTTTCTTCCGGTTTTGCCTCACAGTTTTCCAAACATTCCAGTCTGCAGTAAGTTTTATTTTTATTGTACTCCTATTTTTATCAAAGCACTTTTTTTGGTAATTGTCTATTTCATGAATTTTATCCTGTTATTGATATTTTCAATTCATTGAGAGTAGGAACCCTTTCCTTAATTTATTTTCTGGGGTATTATTAAGTCTCTTTATAAGTACATTACAAAAATGTTTTGAATAAAATTTATTCTTTAAATAAGCATCTTCAATATTTCTGTGAAGCCAGAGAAATTTTGTTAGGGTAATAGGACATATTTTAAGTTTAATGGGTTAAAAAAATGAAAAACAGTCAATTATGTAAATTAAGCTCTCATGTCCCTAAATGCAAAATTTCTGGGAAAGAAAGGTGTGTAATGGCATATCTCAAGGGATGAATACATTCCAGAAACATCAAAGAATAACACTTTAATCTTTAAAGCAATTAATATCCATTTCAAAAAATTAAACCCTCCAAAATTAATATTAGCATCACATTTTACAGACACTTAATATTTTAACATTTCTACATTTTAATAAGATTTTAATAGTATGAAAATAAAGCCATTATAAAAGACAGTTTACATTCTCACTAATTCTCCATGATTTGGAATTTCATATGTAGCAAAAACTAAAGGATAGAAAGGATTAAAGGATACAAAGAATTTTAATTAAGAGCAAATATCCAAGCAAGAAAAGGATGCAACTCAAATTTGAATTTTAATATCTTTCAATATAATAATAGTGGTAAAAAAATATTTCTGCCAGTTAACTATGACTGACGAAAATTGTCTTGAAATATAGCACTTCTTAAAACAATCTGCTTTCACAGATTTACAGATACCAAGCCTCTCCTAGTCTAGTGTTTCAATAACTGAAAAAGTCCATTTCAGACTCTATGCCTTCCTTGTAATGAAACACAACCTTCGTTGTTTCAAACCTCAGCTCTTAAATTTCCTTCCACTTCCTTTACTGTTTCATGCATTTTAAACATGTGACAGTAGCTTTCTCTTCACTTAAATTTCTACAACTTTTGAATACAGGTTATCCTCATTGAGTGTTGAAACAATCCTGAGTTGGGCTTTATAAACTGCACTTTTTAAATGTTTATGTTACACTGAAAACCTTCACTGGGAATATTTAAAAAGCAAATTTCTCTTGCTGTCATCTTATATAGCAGTTCCAGACACCACAAAAATTACCTCAGTTTTTATGAACACTAACTCAGGGTCAAGCTTTTTTACAAAGCTAGCTAGGGATTCTAAAAGGCCACTCAGTTTTTTATAATGTTGCCTCTTAACTGTGAATCAAGAAGACTGGTTCCTTAACAAGTCTGTCTTCTTTTCTCATTTGTGCATTTATATGTAATCTGTTTTCTGGTTTCATTGTCTGGTTCATATTTAGAAGTCTGTTATAGAGTAGATTTGCTTAATAATTGAAAGGAATATTCTACTTTGATAATCAAATTATTCAGTGTGCTTATGTCTCTCAGTAGAAACTATGTATTTTCGAAACATTCAAATTTCTGAAACCCTTTCTGTGATTTCTACTTATACAACATTTATTTGGTGGTGTATGTATTATCTGTGTGCAGAATATCATCATATCTTGGAGGTATCTTATTCCTCTTTGGATGTCCATAGCACAGTGCCCATATTTTCACATAGGAGTTGTTTGATAAATGCATGAGTGCATAAATGACCTTTTTCTTGAGCTGCTTGAAATTACCAAGTGATTTTTATTTATTCCAGAAATGTACCATATAAATTTTACTTCCCTATGTTAATAACACCACAATTCCTTAGAAAAATGCAAAGACTCAAGAGTACTGATGAGCAACATTTTGACAAGTTGGTCAATTCAGAAAATGGAGGAAAATATTTTAAACTATATTTTGTCTATCAGAAAATGCTTTGATATGCTTGCTCTTACACATGTATTTTTTTTTTCCTGCCATGCATGTTTCTTTTCTTTTGTGTTCTTTTTGTAGCTAACGCATTGAAATCTGTATAGCTGGCAACTGCAGTAATAACTAATTTTAATACTGTGCTGTCTAACAAATTTTATTATTTGGTATAATAGCTTTTACATGAACATCTTTGCCTTTTCTTGATTTACAAGTTATTTACTATTTTTAAAAGATTGATACTATATACTTTAAATAAGCTATTTCCCATTGTAATGAAACAAATCACATATATTTGCCATATACTTTAGGAATTATACCTCATTCCATTTCCTTAAAAATACTCAGTTTTCATTACTTATTTTCTTGGCAACACTCATAGGAAGGATTTAAACATAATGTTAAAGAAAATATATAGTTTTTAATAATTACATAGCTAATTATTTATAAATGTTTCTTTGATAATTGCTTAGGACACAAAGGTCCAGAAATTGAGAAAGTGTTTCACTAAAGTGGTACAGAAAGTAGAAAGAAAATAACATATACAGCTATAGTAAACTTGAAAATATCAAAATTTTAAGGAAATTAGCATTTTATTTAATGCCAACTAATATTTATTGAGAGATTAGTATATGACAGACATTCATGTAAATGTTTCACATGGATTAACCAACTTAGTCTTCACAATAACCTTATGGGATATACATTATTATTATTAATTATTATCATTCTCATTTTACAGATGAAGCAACTAAGACAATAAAAGATTAAGTGGATTCTAAGGTCATACAGCAAGGTCATAGGCTTAAGCTAAGCACCATTTTCCTCTTCTCCATTTTGGGTCATAGTAAGCACAATGATATTAATTAAGAGTTACATATCATCTGGTGACTACCCAGCAATGCCATTGGTCTTGTGACCTGACAGCCCATCCCCACCCCAACCTTAATGCTGGGTCCATGGATACTTACTATTTCTTGCTTAAAAATTCAATTGTTCAATCCCATGATGTCTTATAGACTCAGGCAATACTATATGAATTTCTCCATTACCACAAAGCCTACCTTGGACCTTATCTAGGCTTATCTAGGGTATATTTGGTACGTTTCCTCAGTCAGGTTATATTGCAAAGCTGGGCAGATCACATGTGATTTCCTTGTCCCCAGAATATACAATGCTGACCCTGAAGCTCATAGAGCAGATTACTAAGCCTAGATATTTACCATGATTAAAGACAATGTGAGGCTGGGCACAGTGGCTCACGCCTATAATCCCAGCACTTTGGGAGGCCAAGGTGAGAGGATTGCCTGAGTTCATGTGTTCGAGACCAGTCTGGGCAACTTGGTGAGACCTCATCTCTATGATAAATCAAAAATTAGCTGGGCATGGTGGCACATGTCTGTAGTTCCAGCTACTTGGAAGTCTGAGGCGAAAGGATCGCCTGAGCCCAGCAGGTTGAGGTGCGGTGGCTGTGACTGTACTACTGCACTCCAGTCTAGGCTACAGAGTGAGACTATGATTAAAAAAAAAAAAGATAGTATGGATTTAAAATAGAATCACTGTAACAATTTGTTCAGGTCTCCAGTCCAGAGAGTCTTTCCAAATTTCTACAGTGATGGCTTTGTCAGGTTGATAACTGGTCATGATATATTTATATTTTATAGATAAAGAGTTTCCTAGAACCAAGTGGCTCCTGGAGCCAATTCTGACAATTAAATACTACTATACTCCTCCTACTGCCATCTGTCATATTGAATTATCTTACCAATAATATACTGATATGATTATTATTGGTAGTAGTAATAATAAAGGATATAGGGGGGAATTCAGCATCTTCTAAGGTTGTAAATAGCCACAAAGAATGTTGATTCTACACTAATGACAAGGAAAAGATAAATCACCTATAAAATCATAACTTTTCATAAGTCATCAGAGAGCTGAGGTCACAAAGCAAACAAATTGAGTTCCAGAGTAGAAAGTCCCTTCAAGGGGATACCACATTCACACACACACACACACACACACACACACACACACACAGAAAGAGAGAGAGAAAGAGAGAGAGAGAGAGAGAGAGAGAGAGAGTGAGAGAAAGAGAGAGAGAGAGAGGGAGGGAGGGAGGAAGGGAGGGAGAGAGAGACTTTAGTCAAGCACAGGAAGGAGAGGTAGAGGCCATATAAAAGGTAAAAGAAATCAGTTAACATTTTAATGAATTATTAAAGATCAAGTGTGCCCTAAAAAATAGCTTAACCTAGCTAGGAGTCCTAGAAATGAGGAAAACTCACATTCTATCACAAGCTCTTTTCATGGACCCCCATCAAGTGTTTAGGAGAGATTTAGGATGAAGCCAAAAGACCTCTAGAGACATACAGAAGGTAAAAAACCTCACTGCTCTAGACCCACATCTAATAGGAAGCAAAACCTTCTGCCATTGGGGTAGGAGTCACAAGTTTTTCACCCTCACATCCCAGTGCCTATGCAAAAATGCGCTGCTTATGGGGAAGAGATACAAGGAAGACCAGTGTGCCATAGAAAAAGAAGCGAAGAGCCTCTCATCAACCAGGGCACAGGCAAAATCTATTGCCACTGTGGAGGAGGGGAAAGCAAAAAATGTGGAGGAAGGGCAGGATGTCATAGTAAGCCCAGAATTTTGCACTAATTTGAAGAGGCCTCCCACATAAAACCAACCACAGACGCAAGGCAGAGTTTATGTTCTAAGTACAGGAGGTACAAGAAGTCTCCAAAGCTTAGATACAGAGGGCCTGCCCAAGACAGACTGGTGGTAGATAACACATCTACAGAAACACATTCACTCCTAGCTATCTTGGTCCAGAGCACTTTTTAAGAAGAAGAAACTTGCTTAATAGGGAAATTTTTAAGTTCAAGAACTAATTCAATGCTGTCACTTTTTTCTTGTAATCTTTCATAACATAATGATGTAATTATTAAAAGTTGAATAATATTTTCAAAGCTGATAAAGATTGAAGGAGATGTTTGTCAACCAGAAACTACAAAATTAAATAATTTTTTAAATATGGGGAATTACAGTTCAAAGGCAATATGTTACATACATTATGTTATCTGATCCTCAAAAATATCTTCATTGGATGGAGTAGTTTAGGAATTTAAAAAGCAAAATCATTGGATAATGACTCAAGAGATAGAGGTTTCAGTCTTAGTCTAATACTAATTAGCACTATCCATTGAGTTACGCTACATCAATTATTTCTTTTACTGTAAAATGAAAAATTTACACAAGGTCAGTGGATCTTAAACTGCTATATACAGAAGAACCCCCAGGAATATTATAAAACACAGATTCCATAGCCCGTCTATATCAGAGGTTCTTAGTCAGTAGGTCTCAGTGTTCCTCAATAATCAATGCATGTGGTCTTAAGGTATAGACTTGGAGAAACTTGCTGAGCTCTAATTTCGAATACCCTTTTGGTTTCCAACAGTCTGAGTCTAAATAAGCAGGACAGATACTATTGTCCCTATTTTTACAGATCAATAACTGGGGCCTGAAGTTCAAGTCACTAGCTTAGAAGTTACAGTGATAGTAAGTGGTGAAATGCAATTAAAGCTAATGTCTTTAAATTCCTAACTTGGTATTTTGTTCTTAAGCCAGTTTGTCGATTGTGGCAAAGATTGGCCAGTTGTTAAGGGTTGTGTTTCTCTTTTTCTTATAAGCATATAAGTAAACTTGATTTTCTGGTCAGTCAGATGACTGAATTTTGACCAATAGAATGTGGGCAGAGGTAAACTCTAATTTATACTTGTCCATAAAACCCTCCAATGCCTAATCCTCCAGGCATTTTTCTACATACAAAGTTAGTAGAGGTATCTTTGATGGACCCAGAAGGAGCAGTGTCACCAGATGGACTGGGCCTTGATCTCTGAATGACTACCTGGAGAACAGCCCCTATCACTTGCATACTCCAATTGATCCATGTTTCGTGCTATGAGCAAGAAATAAACTTGTGTTAAGTCATTGAGGAATTAGGTTGTCATTTACCAATTAGTCTACCAGATATATAAACCTCCAACATTATCTTTCTGTAGGATAACAAGATTGCAACAACGTGCAACTTTGAGATACTAACTTGTTTTTCTTTTAATTATTGTTTTGTCATTACTGTCCTTTTTCTTTTCTTTTTCTTTCCGTTACACAGGTAGATAACCCTGTATGCATTGCCTCAGAATCAGAAGGTGGCATGGACTGAGGACTACAGAAAATCACAGAGCAATAAAACAAATCAACCTATTAATTCTTGTTTGACTTGCAAAAGTCTAATGTCCCAGAGCAAGGAGAGAGTTTATGAGTATAGGCTTTCCCAAAGATTAGAAGGGATTGCCCTGGATTGTAGGAAAGGTGATACAAGCTGTGGCAGGAGTATTTTTCCTGCCCTCACCCCTTACCCTTTCAGTGAACCCGATTTGACTAGGAACTTCCAACCCCCGTGTCTCTATACTTGAAGCCTTGTTTCCCCAGAACTGAGGAAAGCCTCAATGCTCGCCCTATGAAGAAAGCAGCCTGGAAGTGCAGAAGTTCACCCCAGGAACTCTTGAGAGTCATTGCTTTTCTGGTGTGTTTCCTTTCCTCTTCTAAACATACAGCAGAATCTTTCAAGAGTCAGTGCATAAATATTCCAGCTCCCTCTCCCTTCAGGTGGGATAATCTTTTGTCAGCATTTCTGTGTAGGATGAAGCTCCAATCTCACACTGGGTTAATAGCACAGACTTAACTTTTCTGTATTATTTCCTCCACACACTTACTGGTATTTTCAGCACCTCCCAAATAAATTCCTTGTGTCAGGATCTGATCCTGGGAGAATCCAAGCTAAGATACAAATACATCCATGAATTCCAAGGCAGAGATTACCTACATCTACTTCTAGACCAGAGATACTAGGTAAGTTCTTCAAGATCTAAAAGTTTCATAGGATCTAGGAGCAGAAGCAGCTTAATATGCTGTTTCTTAGAAGAAACCAACAGTAAGCAATGTGGCAGGATTCTCAAGAAGAAATAGTTTCATGGTATGCCTAGAAAAGCCAGACCATAGGCAAATTACAAAATGTCCATGCTCAACATTTGATATAAGAGGTGTAGAAGCCGGGCTCGGTGGCTCAGCCTGTAATCCTACGCCTTTGGGAGGCTGAGGTGAGTGGATTGCCTGAGCCCGCGGGTTCGAGACCTGCCTGGGCAAGCGAGAGCTCATCTCTACAATAAATCAAAAAATCATCCGGGCGTGGTAGCGCGCGCCTGTAGTTCCAGCTACTTGGAAGCCTGAGGCGGAAGGATCGCCGGAGCCCAGCAGGTCGAGGCTGCGGTGGCCGGGAGCGGCCACTGCACTCCAGTCTGGGCGACAGAGTGAGACTCCAACTCAAAAAAAAAAAAGAAATATTTAAGAGCACTTTATAGGGAAAAAAGTCAAAAGTGCAGGAAGCAATGAACATCTTTGGAAAAGGTAAATATGTAGCTAAATATAAAATAATATTAACTGTTTAAAGCAACAATAATGGCACTATTTTGTGGGGATTATAACATGTAGAAACATATAACAACAGCAAAATAATATATAAAGAAATTGATTATTACAAAGGAAGACAGGAAGAATAATACAGAAACAAAAACAGAAGGGAAAAATAGAAAACATACAGTAATAATAGTAATTGCATTACATGAAACACTCTGGTTAACAAGATTTTCAAGTCAGAGAAAGAGAGAGAACACAAATTACCAATATTAAGAATAAAATGAGAGACCTAATTACAAACATCAAAAGGATAATGGGAACTATTAGAAATAATTTTCTATCAATAATTTAACCTCAACTTGAATGGACAAATATCTTTAAAAACACAGTTTAGTAAAGTTCATAGTCAGATGTGTAAAAGTACCTTCCTGGTCATGCTGTACTCAGTACATCACAAAAGAGCAGCAAGAGCTGAAGAAATACTGCTTAAGTTATTACTGCCTTCAGGCACCATGGGGCCTGCCACAGATCCTGCGGGCCAGTGGGTCCTGGTAGGGTAAGTAGGTTGTCTGGTTTTCCTGGGACAAAGGGGTTTCCTAAAATATCGTACTTTTAGTGCTACAACTGGGAAATTCCCAAACAAATCAGAATGATTTCATTACCCAGTGGCCTCCAAAAACCTCTTACAGGTGGAGAGGACCTATTCTGGAGCTTTCCATGTCTCTGCTGGCATTCTCAAGGGTTGAAAAGATCAACGTCTCACAGCACACCTATAACTCATTCTTGGCACAACTATAACCTGGTGCACAGCTTTAGAGAAGCTCAGATTATGACGACGTTAGAGAGGAAAAGTATTTTCCCTCTATCCTCCTACCTTTAATAGCTGGGGCCCTCAAATCAAACTGATAAAAGACAGATTAACAATTTAAAACAGTTTTAATTATGTACTTATGTACATAATTCCACATACACAAAAAACGTGGCACAAGGAGGCAGCCAGGTTAGATAGAGGTTTATACCCCATTTGAGGCTAAACAAAGGAAAAGAGATTTGGGCTTCTGTGAGAGGAAGGTAAGGGGAGGGGAGGTATGGTAAATACCGGTCATTGCCTTATGCTGCTAAGAGTTTCTCAGGTGATAGTGTTGTCTCCAGGATTAACCTCTTCATGGTATGAAGACATCTTTACATATGGAAATTTGCTTTATAAGCGCAAATTTTCTCTACAAAAGGGAAAATGTATATTCTATTTTTAGGCATTTTGGGGCAGTAAAGAGCTCTTCCTGAATTTGATAATTTTCAGTGTCTTTAGCTCACAATACTCTATATGCTAAAGAGGCGTAAAGAGGTATATTCTGGTACAATTCAATAACATCTTTTCTCATCTAACTTGTCCATTAAAATGGCTTTGTAATTATTATTTGTTATTAATAATGTGTAATTTGTGTTAATTCAAAATATTAAGAACACACCGCCCTTCACCCATAAATACATGGATTTTTAAAATGGAGTTTGGTGTTAATACTCCCAGTTACCTCAGCTTGCATTCTCTTCTTTTCTAAAAGGTCCTCCTCTAGACCGTCTTCCTTAAATGTAAACAGCTTAATTCTATGCAACATCTAGTCACTCTTGCATTTAATCAGCAAAGAGAAAATAATGGTGGAAGCCTCATATTCCCATTTTGCGACAGGTTCATTTTAGAAAAGAAAGTAAAAAAGCAATGCCACCAACATAGACTATTCTCTTTTCAATGTTCTTTACAGTCTTTTTCTGCTGTTGTTTATCTGATGTTTTTTTCTTAGATAGAAGCATAACAGTTAACTGCAAGATGATTGTATAAGAAGGAATTTGGAAAACATTGATAAAGTAGTAACAAAGTATGTGCTCCTCTGTTTAACAGTAGCTGCCTTTTTATTAAACACTTGTAAGATAGGGAAAGGGGACTAGAGCCTTGGCTTACTCCTCCAAGTATTTGGTCATTTACACTCAGAAATGCAGGGAAGAAAAATAACTTTTTCTTCAACCTTCTAAGGTTCTCAGTTGGACAGACTGCTTTAACAAAAGACAAATTAACAAAAGAAAAACAAACAGAAGTTTATTAACATGTATACTTCAT
Organism: Tarsius wallacei; assembly: GCA_963574415.1. Taxonomy (NCBI): domain Eukaryota; kingdom Metazoa; phylum Chordata; class Mammalia; order Primates; family Tarsiidae; genus Tarsius; species Tarsius wallacei. Next base: position 558 of record CAUYQG010104157.1, on the reverse strand, counting down.
GTATACATAGAAGATCCCCAGGGAATGAGTAATTGTCCAAGAGGTCACTTTGAGTTTAGGCTTAAAAACCATCTTCAGCTGAAACAAAGAAAAAAGGGTCTGGGAGAAGACACATTATGGGGAGGTGCCTAGGAAAAGCATGGTACACAATGGTAAGGCTTGTTTGGCAGATTTGAGTTAGTGCCTTCTCCATTAACAAGAATTTCTAGTGAATTAGAGGCCTCTTTCTCTTGCATGTACAGAGAGGAGGCACCCTTACAAGTGTCTATTTTCTATATAATTATAAATTTCCCTGATAAAAGGGTAACTTCTACTCTGTTATCAGAACTTCTGTTGCGTCTAGAATGTCTTAAAACAGTCAGCTGTAAATAATTCTTAGCCGGGCTCAGTGGCTCAGCCTTTAATCCCAGTGCTTTGGGAGGCTGAGGTGAGTGGATTGCCTGAGCCAGCGGGTTCAAGACCCTCCTGGGCAACTTGGAGAGACCTCATCTCTACAATAAATCAAAAAAATTAGCCAGGCGTGGTAGCGCGTGCCTGTAGTTCCAGCTACTTGGAAGG
>CAUYQG010104154.1:0-10420 GCA_963574415.1 Tarsius wallacei | reverse complement strand
CTATTAAAATAAACTGTTTAAAAATCAACAATCCCACAATTACTATGCATTCTAAAACTGTCCTGAGGAAATGGATTTTCAAGGAAAGGTGCAAAGTACATACATTGGAAGTTATCTGGACTCTTCAAACGGAGTCACGTCAGGCCCATTGGTATGAATGTCCCTTTACTGTGCTTACTTATACTATTTGTCTCTATTTACTCCAAGACCTTCCATGAAACACCCCAACTTTGGCAATTTTACTCATAAATCACCATCTCAGATGGAGGTTATGGTCCCAACACCACTTAAGTGCTCAAACTCAAACTGCTTTCTTGCACATTCTCCCACTCTGAAGCTTGAGCTTATCCTTAAATTTTTAACAGAACCATCTTCCATTGACCCTGAGTTATTTACTGCTCCAAGTCACTGATTGCCCAAAGAGAAAATACCACATTCACTGCCATTAATAATAATCCCACTCTCAGATTATGAGCTTCTCCACAAAAGTCCTCACAACATTTTAATATATATTATCTGATTTTCCTCCACAGACAGTGCCCAGACAGTTCTCTGACAGGAGAGTTTGGAACAGCCAGCAGGCACCATCCTGTTATTCTCTGGAACTAAAACCAAGCCTCCAACTCTATACATGACTCTCTTGTAAGCACAATGTTTGGGTGACCTTTAAAAACCCAGTTTCAGGGTAAAAATGGGCCACTGAGATGCTAAAGCTCCTTCTGGTGGGTGTGAGTGAGGTTGGCAGATGGTCACATGCCCCCATCTGGTTCATCAGAAAACTAGACAGAGCAGAGGGCACAGATGCCCACACTCTTTGAACTGATAAATAAAGGAATCATGAGCTGAGGTGTGGATGGTTGTTTGGAAGGGACAGTAGATGGCAGTGAGAAAGACAAATTTGGCAGTTTTAACCTTGTAACCAGCTGGGCAGGTACATGATCCAACATGCTAAAGGGGTCTCTCTTAGGCATCTGTGGTGGCAAATTCTTTGAAGTTCACATGGCTCAATTCAAGTGCACAGTGGTTGCTTGGGTGAGAAAGTCCACAAGATCTCCCCGGCCTGAAGCAATATGACACCTTCAGTATTATCCAAACTCTTTGAGCTTCCCCTGGTCTCCAGGAGAAAGCCTGAGACAGGAAAAAAGAAGGTGGGAGAGAGTCCCTTCTGCATCTTGAGCCATGCTAGGAACACATATAACATTCATAACTTCAATAGTGGTAGAAACTGGTCTTACCATTTTACAGAGGAAAAACTTAAAGATCAGAAAGGTTAAAGAACTTGGCTAGAGTCACAGAACCCTTTAATATCTGTGAGGATGTGTGGTGTTTTCTCTTGTCTGGTATCCCTTTAGCCTTCGTAAGTAACAGTGCCATCCTTCCTGAGTTCAAATGGGTCAGATCCCTCCCTTCTCTCACTTCAATTTCCCCTCAAGAGTATACATGTGACTCAGAGTTGACCCATCAGCAACCTCTCCAAGGACTATGTTATAACTCTTGGCAAAGAGACTCTTTCCTTCCTCCATTCACCATTAGTGAAAGGATCGTGTGAATCTGAAGCCACTGAGGAAGGCTTATCCTCAGAATGAGGCCAATAGAGAAGCAATCAGAGCAGAGAGAGAGAGAGAGAGAGAGAGAGAGAGAGAGAGAGAAGGTCATAGATTTCCAATGGCATCCTTTGAGTACCTGAATGTAGCTGTGCCTGAAAGCAAAGCAAATGCCTGGATTTTTTTTAGCTGCACAAACCAAGAAAGTCCTTGCTCTGACTATTTTGATTAGTGCACTGAAAAGCTGGAATTTTTCTGACTCCAAAGTCAATGTTCTTTCCACTATACAGAACAGTTCCCCCAAAGACAGCACTCACTGAGCCTGTATTTTCGTAAGGTCCACTCTCACAAGCCCATGTTTCAGGTCTCAGTGGAGAACAAGTTGCAGTACAGCCAAGGGGCTAACACTTCTAGCACTGTTCCATTGCAAAAGTCCCTCCTCCAAAGCAGACACACACACTCACACACACATGTTCCTCTGAATCTCATGGGTAAGAAAGCTTCCATTGGCATCTGGGCCCTAATCATGCTCTGGGGTCATGGGCTGCATTGCAACCTACCCATTCTGTCATGGTTCAGGTTTCCTGGAGGTGCTGGCCAAGACCTATCCAGTTGTATACACATGCTGGGACACCAAGCAATTGGCACAGTGTTCCTGGGAAAGCATTGCTAGAAGATTGTCTTAGTCTGCTTGGGTTGCCATAACAAAATACCATAGGCTGTGTGGCTTAGACAACAGAAATGTATTTTATCACAGTTCTGGAGGCTGGGAAGCCCAAGACCAATGTCAGCAGGGTAGGTTTTATTCTGAGGCCTCTTCTCTTGACTTGTAGGTGACCACCATATCACTGTGTGCTCATATGACCTTTTCTTGTACACCTGGAGAGAGTGAATGAGCTCTATGGTGTCTCTTAAGGACTCTAATCCTATTAGATCAGAGCCCCACCCTTATGACCTAATTTAACCTTAATTACTTCCATAAGGGTTCTATGTCCAAATACAGTCACATTGGAGGAGCAAGACTCCAACATATAAATTTTTAGGGAGTCTATAACAGAGATGCACTGGAGACTATCAGTCAAAGGAGATGTGAAGAAAATACAGAACAAAATATTGAGTAGAATTTGCAGGCAGCTCGAGCTGCCTCCAGAGCTCCAACTTAGGTCATTTGCAACAATCAGGATAGATATTTTCTTGGCCTGTGCTTCTTTGCTGTCTTGTTACAGGACAAATGTTGGGTTTTCCTCTTTTATTTTGGTGGTGATATATGTTGGGGCTTCTTGGCTTCAAGATAAATTCATGTGTTAAAGTTTGTGGTATCCCAACAGAGAAAGGTAAATTAGTTAATTGAAAAATGAAAAATGGGAAAATTAAGACAGCAAGTTCTCCAAACACATTAGGCCTTCTGCCTCAGCCCAAATAGCCACTGCGCAAGAGAGTTAAGAAGCATCCAAACAGATTACCTGGGGCCACATGCAGTCTTTCCTGCCCTCATGTCATGGCAGCAGCTCACCCTTCCTCCTGTTGATCAGGGTCACTCGATACAGCTAGGGTGCTGGCTTCTTGCCCGCTGGCTTCTTGGCATGAGTAGACTGTGATAACCAGGTGGGAACCATAGTTTGAGGTTTGTGGGGATGCTTTCTATGTCCCAAAGTAGGCCTACGTCTTCTTCAGGAACCTTGATCTCTGATCCATGGCACAACCCGGAGTTGTGGCCAAAACCCACAAATTCTTCTGGGAGTGATGGAAAATGGGACTCTCCTACTCCCCCCTCTTGGTCCTCAGAACCCTGCATTCTGTTTATGGGTTTGCATGCAGGTGGCTTTTGGGGGAACACTCTCTGAATCATACCTGTGGGGAAATAAAGAATCAAAACTGGGCCATGGGAGAAGCACCATGTAAGAGGGTGGAAGAGTTTACGTAGTCCTGGGAAAAGACCATAAATGCAATTTCTTGCCTGTCCAAAGTGATAGTGAGCTATTCCCAATCTTTCTTTCTCATCAGAATTAAAACAAACAAACAAGCAACACATTTTCCATACTGATAGCCACATACCATGTGTCAGGGCCATGTTGATCTGTTGTAGCAAAGATGCCACATGTGAAAAATTTGGGGCTACTATTCAGTTGAGTTTGCAGCAATCTACTGTCTCATTCTTTAGGATCTGTTTGGCTTTTGTAGGGTGCAGACAGGCTAATTAACTGAGAACATAATGAAGATTACTATCTCCCTTCTCCCCCATCCTTTAGTTCTTTAAGAATAGCACTAGTCTTTGCTGTTCCCTCTTGGTTGTTGTGGTGGTTAATTTTAGATGTCAACTTGCCCAGATTAAGGGATACCCACTCAGCTGGTAAAGCATTATTTCTAGGTGTGTCCATGAGGGTGTTTCTGGAAGATGTTGACATTTGTGTCAGTGGGCTGAGTAAGAAAGATCTGCCCTCACCCTGTCCCCAGTTAATAAAATCAATTTGCTAGCAAAATAATAATATTAACCAGTTTACTCCATTTGTTTAAAACTTGCATCTTAGTTACCTATCTGACCTAAAAATCAATGCCTATATGTGATTACAGTAACATTCACATGACTACAACCCCCTAGCTTTGTCTGCTTTGGGCAGGTTATGCTGACCGTTACCTGCTGACCATTACAGAACTCCTTTGCCATAAGTTCCATGTGCTTTGTTAACTAAAATAAAATGTTATGCTTTGATATTTTCATAGTTTATTCTTATATTCTGTTAGTGACCTAACCAAGATAACTCCATTGTATAATTATTCTTCTTCCTTGTCTCTATATAATTACCTTAAACTATATCTTAATGGCAAAACTCTAGGGACTTTCTGGATACTGGCTATACCTAGGTAACATAAAAGTAATCAAAGTTCCCTAACAATCAAAGTTCCCATTTTGGTTGCCAAGTTGTTAGTTAATAGTTGCTATGGTCACTAAGTTGCTATGTAGCCAATACTGCAAATTTTACCTATAAAAGCTTGTCACAAACTACACCAATTTGTCAAGAGTTTTCATTCCTACTCTTGACCCATGTGTTAATAAAGTCATTATTAATTAAACTCAACTTGTTCTCGCTTACTTGGTTATAACATGGGTTGTACCATCCAATCAGCTAGGGACCAAGATGGAACAAAAAGGCAGAGAAAAGGCAAATTCCCTCTCTCTCCTGGAGCTGGGACATTTTTCTTCTCCAGCTCTTGCACATCAGAACTCCAGGTTTTCCAACCTTTATACTCCAGGAATCACAACACAGTACCCAGGCTCTCAGTCATTTGGCTTCACACTGAGGGTCATACCACTGACTTCTCTGGTTCTGAGGTTTTCAGATTTGAACTGAGCCACTGACTTTCCTGGGTTTCCAGCTTGTAGATGGCTTATCACAGACTTCTTAGCTTCCATAATCACATGAGTCAGTTCCTCTAATAAGTCCCCTCTCATATATCTATATGTATACACAATTGGTCTGTCTCTCTGGAGAACCCTGACTAAATCAGTTGTGAAGTTGTTTTCTTTCTTTTCTTTCTTTCTTTTTTTAATGAAAGCAAGCTTATTAAAAGAAAAGAGGAACAGAAGGGAGACTGCTCTACAAGCAGAGCAGTCCCTGTACATTGCTGGGATTTCAGTTGGAAAATAAAGGCAAGTTTGTCAAAATGTCAGGGAGCAGGTTACTCCACAGGCAGAACAGCCTGGGCTGGTGTATAAGAAGAATGGCAGCTGTACATCACTGTCATGGAATATTCATGGACTTTCTTGGAAACAGAGGGTGGGAGGGTAGAGGGGGAGGGAGAATAGGGTAGAGGGGGATATTCTGGAATCTAAGGTTCCTCCCCTTCTTAAACCATATAGGGAAATGTTTTGGAGTTGCCATGGTTGTTGTAAACTGTCATGGCACTGGTAGGGGTGTCTTTTAGAGGTAATCTTGGTCTCAGCTGGCTTTGACCAGTCTTCTCACTGCATCCTGTCTTGTCAGTGAGGTCCCTTGTCAGTGAGGTCCTGGCCTTATGAACTTTGTTTTGGGAAAAAAATGCTGCCAGAGCTCTATCCCATTTTCATCTGTTTCCATCCTTTAAAATAGAACTGTAATCCTAAATACAGCACTTTTAGTGAGTTCCGCCAGTCAGTTTAGCCAATTATTAAATCTGGAGAGGGCCCCACATTTTTTTCTTAAAGATGTGGGGTACAATTCAGGGTTAGGTACATAAGTGGTCAAAATACAGGTAAAGTTTGGGCTTCCCTTTGGTCCCTACTTCATGAGGTTTAAGGTTGGGTACCCTTACTGATGTTATGTGGCCCCCCTCCCCTGGCCATATCCCCCTACTGCCAATCCCTTTCTTCTAGTATTATGATTAATGTACAGGGTCCACTTATGTGTGAGTACATGTAGTACTCAGATCTTTGTTTCTGTGATAGATCATTGAGTATGGACTCTAAATCCATCCAAGTTGCTGTGAAGTCCATAATTTTGCTTTTTGTTATGGCTGTGTGATATTCCATTGTGTATATGTACCACATTTTCTTTATTCAGTCCACTTTCAATGAGCAGCACAGTTGATTCCATGTTTTTGCTATTGTGATTAATGCTGCAATAAACATGCACGTGCAGGTATCTTTTTGATAGAGTCGTTTGAGTTGCTTTGGGCATATCCCAGTAGGGGAATTGTAGGGTCATGTGGAAGGTTGATTCTTAGATCTTTTAGGAATCACCAAACTATTTTCCACAGAGTTTGTAGTAGTTTACCCACTTCCACCAACAGTGTATAAGTGTTCTCTTTTCTATGTTTCCTCTCCAGCAATTTCTCCAAGCTCGAGAAAACATCCTAGCAGTCTGTTAGACTGTTTTCTTGGAGTCCTTGTTTGTTGAGTTATTGATGATGCAGTTAGGAGTTAGGTGGTAACTTAGTGTGGTTTTAATTTGCATTTCTTTGATGACTAGCAAGGCTGAGCATTTTCTCATGTATCTGTTGGCTGTTTATATATCTTATCTGAGGAATATCTATTCATATATTTTGCCCATTTTTAATAGGTTGGTGAAGGTGTTTTCTATTTACAATCTTGGCCAGCAAAGAAAGGGAATAATTTTCATTCAGCCTTCCTTGCAATGGTAGCTATTACGCTGCAGCTAAGGAGCTAATGTGAGTGTTCTGCCAACCACCACTTATGTCTGTTCAAATTATAAACTCCAGGTCTGGGGAAGAGATCACCTGTTGGGTTGGTGCATCCAGTGGACATGTTGAGAGAGGGACCTGACCAAGAACTCATTTATTACCTGGCCTCTACGTATCCACACTCTAACAAGGGACCCAGATGACACTTCAGCTCCCCAGGTATCAATATCAGCTCAGACCCTGTGTCCAACAGTCTCCAAAATGTTTGGGTGTTCCTTGTTTCCCAGTGATGAGTACACATTTTCTGGAGACAGCAATATTCCAAGGACTTTTGGGTCTTGCATAACATACCACTCTGGCACTCCTGCTTCTCTGAGTCTTTTGTTTCTTTTTTCTCGCCAACCTCCATGGTAGTTCTGGCATCTCCACTTCATATAGTGTGCTATCAATTTCTCCAAGCTTGAGGAAACATCCTAGCAGCCTGTTAGACTGTTTTCCTGGAGTCCTTGTCAGGACATTACATTCTTTTTCAAGGGAGAGTGCTCCTGTATCAATAGACTACCACTTGTCCAACTTTATTTTCTGACCCTCTTTGTTGAATTGAATCAGGATCCAGCACTCTCAGGATCCATCCCTTGGGCAATGTCCTGGCTCTTGCCAGTGAATGTTAGCTAGGTCTTGAAGGCCCTTCAGAATATAACCCTGCTCTCTTTTTGTGGAACCAGCACCTCCCTGGTCTAATTATGGTGGCAGTTGTAGGTGGATTTGGGGGAGGAGGAGAGCACTATCTTGCAAAGAAGAGACCGCTGCACCATTTTCAGACAAGGAAGGAAACCTAGCCTTTATTTTTTAATTTATTCCTTCCTTATTTTTTATTTATTTCAATTTCAATTGCTTCGGGGGCTACAAATAACTTTAGCCTTTGATGGGAGAAAGGGCCACATCTTTGGGTGCAAAGAGTTCAGAAGAATCTGGAAACTCCCATTTTTCTAGTATATAAAACCAGAGAAACCTATCCCTTGGCTCAAGGACCTACTCGTGACCTTGGCGTAGCATACCTGTCAAGACTAAGGAGTTAACCTTCTTTGACACTGGCCTGTTCCTCAGTTTATGCCTTCCAACTTGAGGAGGTGAGTTTCTTCATATGCTGTGAAGGAGGCCTTCTGGATTTCACTTTAGTTTGTGGTTTATCTGCAGACCCAGTTTCCAGGGGAGCAAAATCTGAGATAGAGATTTGCCCACAGAAAGCTTTTTAGGAAGCAGAAGTGCTCTGGGGATCATCCTTTGGGGCAGGAATGAAGGAAGCCAAGTGGACTGTAGAAGGAGATAAACTGTGATCTGACCACAACAAAGTCCTCGCTGATACCACAGGGAGCACTGGAACTGGGATGACCCTGCAGGGTGGCCTCAAGCTGGGATGAGGAGACCAGGCATCCAAAAGCCTCCCTGTAAGGGCTGCCCCTGGGAAGGAAATATGACTCTTGGGCAAGGTAATTGGTTCTCTTTAGCACAGAGCAAGACCCAGACAAGGACTTAGCCAGGAGTTATTGGCTTTGGGGAGATAGAATGAGTCTGCTATGGAGATCTGGACAGAGAATCATCCTGCACACCAAACTACCTTCTAACATACAAGAAAGACCCCCAAAAACCCAGAATTATTTTTTTGGAGGGTGGGCTCCATGTAGTACAGGTTTTCTCCACTAGGTAAGTGTTCTAGGAACCCATCAGCATTAGTGTACCCACTAGCCTTGTTGTGAGAGACTGAGTTTGACTTCAGTGAATTTTTTTTAGAGATTCTTTCAACACTTTGCCCATTTCATGGTGGATGATTTATGGGCACACCTGCCTACACCATGGTGAGTGTTCAGCAGTTTTTGACCCAAAGCAGCATGACCCCCATGTTCCACCCTCTTTATTCACCTGATCTTGCCTGAGCAACTTTTTACTGTTGTTGTTTGCCCGATGATAAATGTCCTCAAGGGGAAACATTTTGCCAATGCAGAAGAGGTGAAACCAAAAACAGCAGAAAGCACTAAAAATTGACAAGTTCAAAATGGTTTTGAGCAGTAGAAAAAGCATCTCTCAATAGGTATATTGCATTAAATGGAGAGTGCTTTGAAGGTGACTGAAGTTTAAACATGGAAGAATAAATACACAAGTTTTAACAAATACATTCCAGTTTTTTTGCCCCCCCCCCCTTGTATATGGAGTTTTACAAACCTTAACTGCATAACAAGTCATTACTTTCAGGTTCTTAGGTGAAACTTAGTGGTGAAATATGCCTTTGTGAGCCCCACTACACAGCATCTTAGGTCTTCTGGTGTCCAGGGATTCCAAACAAACCAAGATCTTTTTTGTTTTCTTTTTAACCTAGACAACAGAAGGAGTCCATGTGGTATTTGGAGTAGATAACCTCACTTGTGGTCCTGAAAATGGTCCCAGAATTTCAACCCCTTTGTCTATCCTCCTTTTTTTATGCCTTGGAGCTGAAAGTCACAACCAACTCCCCAAGCAACTCAGTGTGGTACCAGCCCCATGGTACACATGCATGCTTTCTCTGAGCCACACTGAGTCATGCTTTCATGGTCCTGAGCCACCCAAAGCCATCTATAGCCTTCTACTATCTGCATTGGGTCTGCAGTCCACCCCCGTACAAAGAAACAGTGTAGTAAGCATGGCCCATTTCTTAGCAAGGAAAAAGCAGTTGAATTTTGTGCACTGAAGACAAATTGGCCATAAACTCTGCAAGCCACGGAGGTTATTTGAGTTACTAAATGATTAAAGTCTCTAATCTCTGGAGTGGTGATAAAGAACACTGGAGAAGGAGGCTGGGTTTTTATACTGGGGGAAGGTGAAGAAACTTTGCTCTGGAGACCACGCCAGAGGAAACCCACCTCATAAAAGAACCACAGATAAGTAAGACATCATTAATAAATCAATGACAGGAAAATGAAAATGGAAGCATATGAATCAGCCAATGGATCAAGTCATAGATGAAAAACAGCACATCTGTTGCTGCTGTCGGTGTGTTAACAAATAAGTCTGCTAGATCAGATAGCCTTTCACATAATACTTGGAATAATGAAGCTTCAAGAGTGATTAAAGCATAAATCAATTTCTAAATGTACCTTGTACCTCCCCCAAACAACAGGAGGCATATTTTTCCTTGCTTTGAATTCTTTTTGGCAGGCATCAGGAAGTGCGGAGATAGAAAACGCTGCCTCATTTTAGCTTTGCTGTGAGGTACAGGCACACAGTTAATTTAGTGTTTAGTCTCACACTTTGATTCTTACCAGCTGAAGGCACTGAGCTGTGCTTAATTGATATGTTAAATCCAAGTCAATGCATTTCAGCTCAAGAAATACCTACCCGTGTTCTTCTCTAGGACAGCTCAGTTCTAGCTTCTTCCCTTCTGCACACAGATATTGATTTCTATTTTATTTTGTTATTTTTGAAGACTTCAGCAAAATTAACAATTGAGACGGATAATAATTTTTCTCTTTGGAAGCGTCATTTCTCCTTTTCTTCTACATTGAACAAAGTTGTTTCTCCCTAATGGCAGAATGGCCAGGTTTTAGAACTTTAAGAATGGACATGAATAGTTAATTTGGCAAATCGTATACCCATATCCGAGGAGGGAGAGATGTGTTCACAATAAGATTTTTTGTTTAAAGATGTTAGGACAATAAGGAAAGAGAAAGGGGAAAGATTTAGGCCAGGAAAGGCAGGCAGGGCCAGAAAGGACATAGGGTAACACA
>CAUYQG010104152.1:0-13294 GCA_963574415.1 Tarsius wallacei | reverse complement strand
GGTATACAAACATTGATTATGCAGGTACCCTTGTTGATGAGGTATGCTCCTGCCTCCTCTAGCAGTTTCTCTCAACTGCCAATCCCATGCCTCCCTTCCCTGACAGTTTCCCATTACTGCCAAATGCTTTCTTATAGTATTATAATTGTTCAAGGTCCGCTTACAAGTGAGAACATATGGAACTCAGTTCTTTGTTTCTGTGATAGATGACTGAATATGATCAACTTCAAATCCATCCAAGTTGCTGCGAAGTCCATATATTTGTCCTTCTTTATTGCGGCATAATAGTCCATTGTGTATATGTACCACATTTTCTTTATCTAATCCAGCTTCGATGGGCAACATGGTTGGTTCCATGTTTTTGCTATTGTGAATCTAACTCTGCTTTCAAACTGCTTTGTTGAAAATGTGTTTCAAGGATTTGGTGAGTGAAAAAAATTGAAAACAAGCAATCAAGCAAACAAACAAAAACTTTAAATTGTCCTGCAGTTTAGGTCAAAAGTTAGAGAATGCAGTTGCAAGGCCTCATTCAGGAAGGAAGACTTTTTTAATGCTAATCAACTACTAATTATAAAATAGGTGATAGCAGGCCTTGTGAGGAACTACAAAGGAGGGGGTGGGGGTGGTGCTACTTCATAGTTTAGTCACCCTTGATTGGAAAGTGGGCGTTGTAAGATTTGGCACCAAACCCCAGCTAGTCACTCTGTAGCACGAGTTTCTCTCACTATGGGCTTTCAATTTGGACATAGAAGAAAAAACAAGCCAAAGCTTAAAGCCAGAAGAGATGATTTTTAAAGGGCAAGCTGCAAATAAGGATGGGCTCCAGGCTCCCTTGCAAATAGGGGTGGAATAATGAGAATAAACTCTCAAAGACTTCAGGGGAAGGAAACTCATGAATTTGGTCAGCTCCATGCCTAAATAATGTCCTCGAAGTAGCTTTTAAGATCTTGGGGATAAGCGGAAGGGGAGCACTAAAGTCATGCTAAGACAAAGTTACAACATTGACAATGTTGACACCCTAGGACAAAGGCAGGGGAAGTATGGTTTGGGCCTAGGAAGTACAGTCATGTGTTGCTTAATGACGCAGATATGATCTGAAATATGTATAATTAGGTAATTTCCTCATTGTTTGAACACCTTAGAGTGTACCTACACCTAGATGATATAACCTACTACACACCTAGGCTTTGTGCTATAGCCCATTGCTCCTAGACTACAAACCTGTACAGCATGTGACTGTGCTGAATACTGTAGACAATTGTAACACGGTGGCATTTGTGTATTTAAACATAGAAAAAGACTAGACAGTGGCTCATGCCTGTAATCCCAGCACTTTGGGAGGCAGGAGGATTGCTTGAGCCCAGGAGTTTGAGACCAGCCTAGGCAACACAGTGAAACATTCGTCTCTACAAAAATAAAAATAAAAATTTTAGATTAGCCTGGCATCGTGGCACATGCCTGTACTTTCAGCTACTCAGGAGGCAGGAGGATTGCCTGAGCCCAGGAGTTCAAGGCTGTGGTGCACCGTGATCATGCCACTGCACTCCAGCCTGGGTGACAGAGTGAGATCCCAAATAAAGAAAGAAAGAAAGAAAGAAAGAAAGAAAGAAAGAAAGAAAGAAAGAAAGAAAGAAAAAGAAAAGGTACAGTAATAAAACATTATAAAAGATTTAAAATGGTCCACCTGTCTAGGACACTGACCATAAATGAAGCTTGCAGGACTGGAAGTTGCTCTGAGGGAGACAGTGAGTGAGTGGTGAGTGAATGTGAAGGCTTAGGACGCTACTGTAGATTTTTAAACACTGTACACTTAGGCTACACTACATTTTTAGAAATATTTTTCTTTGTTTAATAGTAAATTAACCTTGGTTTACTATCACTTTTTTACTTTATATACTTTTTGATTTTTTTTTACTTTTTTGCTCTTTTGCAATGACACAGCTTAAAATGCAAACATATTGTATAGGCGTACAAAATTTTTTTGTATCATTATTCTATATGCTTTTTTTCTATTTAAAATTTTTTCATTTTTATTACTTTTACCTTTGAAACATTTTGTTAAAAACGAACATACGCATACATTAGCCTAGGCTTACACAAAGTCAGAGTCATCCATATTATTGTCTTTTGCCTCCACATCTTGTCCCACTGGAAGATCTTCAATGGCTATAACACGCATGGAGCTGTTATTGCCTATGATAACAATGTCTTCTAGAATACCTCCTGAAGGGCTTGCCTGAGGCTGTTTTACAGCTAACTTTTTTTAATAAGTAGAAGGAATACACTCTAAAATAATGGTAGAATGTATAGCACAGTATATACATAAGTAGGTAATATAGTCGTTTACTATCATTATCAAGTACTATGTTCTGTACATAATTGTATTGCTAGACTTTTATATGACTGGCAATGCAATAGGTTTGTTTATACCAGCATCATGACAAACACATGAGTAATGCATTGTGCATGGTGCTATGACACTTCAAAGGCTACAACGTTACTATGGCCACGTCGTCACTAGGCAATAGGAATTTTTTAGCTCCAGTATAATCTTCTGGGACCACTGTCATACGTGTGGTATCATTATTGAGCAAAATGTTATGGGGTATATGGCTGTAGACCTAAGGCAAAAGTGGTCTCAATCTTACCTGCATATTAGAATTACCTGGAAAGCTTTTAAAGCTCTTAATGTCCAAGCTGTCCTCCAAACTAATTAAATCAGAATATTTGTGGGTGAGACTCAAGAATCAGCGTTTTAATTTATTTATTTTATTTTATTAGGTAACTTGATTGATTGATTTACTTACTTATAGGGATCAGTATGTTTCAAAACTCCCTGGTTGATTTCAGTATGCAGTCAATGTTGAGAACTATGGATTAAACAGCAATAAAGCATAGCTGAAATAACAAAGAACCCTAATGTGTATATAGTGTTTCATTTCTTCAAATGATGCTTTCTCTTACAGCTGGTGTGCAGTATGGACCATTAGTGTTCGTGTTTGTTTTAATCCATTTGTGCTGTTATAACAGAATACCATTAACTTGGTGGCTTATAAACTACAGAAATTTATTTCCCACAGTTCTGAAGGCTGAGAAGCCCAAGATCAAGGTGCCAACAGATTCATTGTCTGGTAAGGGCCCACTTTCTAATTCATGGAAGTTGATCTTCACTCTGCATCCTCACATGGCAGATGAGACAAATGAACTCTTTAGGGTCTCTTTTACAAGGGCACTAATAGCATTCATGGAAACTTCACTCTCGTAATCTAATCATATTCCAAAAGGCCCCATCTCCTTATACTGTCACCTTGGGAATTAGGTTTCAACATATGACTTTAAGGGCACACAACCATCCAGCCTATAGCAGTGTTGGTGTGTCATTTTAGTATTGAGATAAATGCAAAGAGCATGCCTAATCTAGGGGCCAAGTATGCAACTTGGGCCAACAGTATGCTGGTACAAGTGATGCCCTATTCAGAGAAATGGACTCCTGAGAGCTCATGGGCTTGGCATTGGATATGGTTGGCCAATTAGTTGCTACCAGGTGATCAAGATGAAGCTAAAGTATGAGAGCCCAGCAGGCAGGCAGGTAGAGACTTGTCAGAGGAGGCAAGCTATATCTGGGATTTAAGATATGGATAGGATGGAGAGGCATGCAACATGGAAGCCCCAGAGATTGGATAGAGCGCTGGAATTGGCTCAGAGAGTCAGGGTGCTTTAATTTGCCCTAACTGGCCGGGCTCAGTGGCTCAGCCTGTAATCCCATGCTTGGGAGGCTGACTTGAGTGGATTGCCTGAGCCCGCGGGTTCGAGACCCACCTGGGTAACTTGGCGACCTCATCTCTACAATAAATAAAAAAATTAGCCGGGCGTGGTAGCACACGCCTGTAGTTCCAGCTACTTGGAAGGCTGAGGCAGAAGGATGGCCGGAGCCCAGCAGGTCGAGGCTGCAGTGGCCGGGAGCAGCCACTGCACTCCAGTCTGGGTGACAGAGTGAGACTCCAACTCAAAAAATAAAAAATAAAAATAATTTGCCCTAACTGGAGTCCTTTATTCAAGTACAGGCAGTGGTCCCTCTTCCCTTTGGCAGTTGTTTTGGAGTTTTAGAGGGAGTGTCTGCTAAGTCATTCACTTCATGTTAGGTCTCAGTTTGTTCCATGTTTAGTGTGTTCTAGTCAAGAGCTAATTTCTCTGGTTGAGATCAATGTCCTGTGGCATCTGAGATTCTTCTGGCTAGAGGAGCTGTGTGCTGATGTGGTAAGGCTTTGTACACCAGGCTATTCCTCCATAGCTAAAGTACTTATCTACTCTGGCCCAGTTGCCTTCAGGGTCTGATTGTTAAGATGGTACAGAGCAAAACATTGTGTAGCAACTTTTTTGAGAGCGTTCATTTATTCACCCTAAAGCTCTTCATACAGTGCATGACAAATTTCAGGTGTTGGTGAAAGACGAATAAATCAGCTAAGCTGAGGGGGTCCCAGTATTCTGGAGGAGACAAAACAATTCCAATAGGGATGAAGGAATACACAGGACATGATAAGGGAAGAGTTTCTAGAAATGTTGAATCCCAAGGAATGAGTAGGAAGTCTCTAGGTGCAGAGAGCTGGGCAGGACATTGCAGGCAGAGAGACATGGAAGAAAAAATATGTGCAGAGCAGTGTGGCTGGGATGTTAAGTGTGAGACAGGGAGGGATATGAGATGCAGATGAAGAAGTAGGCAGGGGTCAGTTGATGAAGGATCTAGAGGCCACATTAGGAGCTTGAACTTCATCTTATATGCAGTAGGGAGCCACTAAAGCAGTGTTTATCTTTCTGGCTACGTATTAGAATCACTTGGGGAGCCTTAACAATACTGATGCCTGGATACCACCCCTAGAGGTTCTGATTTAATTAGCCTGGGATGCAGCCCAGGCAACAGATATCTGAAATCCATCCAAGTGATTCTGCTGGAAGCCAGGGTTGAGAGTCACCGCATTCAAGGGTTTTAAGTAGGGCAATGGCGTTGTCAGGAGCCTTCTTTAGAAAGCTCATTCTGATAGGTGGAGAGTAGCCAGAGGCAAGAACCAGCTTGTAGGCTATCACAATAGTCTGTAAGAGATTGTGTAGGACTGACTGAGGGCTGTTGTAGCCATATTGGAGAGCAAGAGACACTTTTGAGGGATGTTTAGGATGTCGAATTCACAAGACTTGGGTAATTGATGATCTGTATGGACTGAAGGAGAGGAAAAAAAATCAAGAATGACTCCCGAAATAATTTGAACCATCCTACACTGTTAATGGGGATGTAAAATGGTGTGTTCACTTTGGAAAATAGTTTGGCAGTTTCTCAAAAGCTTAAATGTACAGTTGCCATATAACAGAGCCATTCCAGTACTAGGTATATACTCGAGAAAACTGAAAATATATGTCCACATAAAAAATTATAGTGCATGTTCATAGCAGCATTATTTATAATAGCCAAAATTGGAAAAAACACAAGTGTTCATAAATTGATGAATAGATAAGGACAATGTGGTGTATCTATGCAATGGAATATTTTTTGGCCATATAAAGGAATGAGTAACTCATATATACTACAACATGAATAAACCTTGAAAATATGATGCTAAGTGAAAATGGCCAGTCACAAAAGACCATATATTGCATAATTACTTTGATATGAAATACTTGGAAAAGGCAAATCCAAGGAGGCAGAACACAGATTAGCTGTTTCCAGGGGCTGAAAGAGGGGGAGATAACAAGTGAATGTTAATGGACAAGAGGGATCTTTTGTGGGATGATGAAATGTTCTAAAACTAGATTGTGGGGCTGATTGTGCAACTTTGTGAATTTACTAAAAAGCACTGAATTGTACACTGTAAAAAGGTAAAATGTATGGTATGTGAACTATATGGCAATTTACAAAAAAAGACTTCAAAGTTCTTACCTTGACTGGCTAGGCTAATGCTGGTGTCATGAAATGATGTAAAGAACACAGGTGGAATAACACATTTGGCAGGGACAGGTGTGTTGGGGGCTTCTGGGTACCAGTGTCTGGTATACAGGTGGATGATGAGGCTGGAGCTTGGGGAGAGATCTTGGCAGGAGACAGAGATTTTGGAGTTATCAGCTTGAACGTAGATGACCATTAATGTTGTGGGAAAGGATGATGTAGTGTGTGAAAGCTGTAGGCCAAGGGAAGATCCCAGGGAAACACTAGCATTTAGGAAGTGCTGGAAGAGTTCATGAAGGAGCCAAAAGAGTAAGCTGTCAGAGAGATTTGAGGCAAAGCGGAAAAGAGAAGGGGATTGTCATGGCATCCTAGAGCACTGAGATAGAGAGTAGATCCAATTTAAATACTGTTATATAATTCAGTCTCTGCCCACATTCCCAGTACTGACCCATTCTGACCCTGTTTGCAGATATGGATAAGATGAATTTTGTTCAATGATGAATCCTCTATACTTGACTCTTTTATAAATCTTGGTCCCTCTGATGGCTTTCTTCTATCCCTGACTCTACAAAGGCAGAGGCCACCTCTTCAGGGCAAAATAAGTTCTTCCACTCTCTGTAGCCCCATTACTACTATGGGTACTTTTGGAGACAAGAAGAAGAGATATTGTCCCCGGAGGACTGAAAAATAAACTGTCAGAGTGGAGCTGGAATTGTTTTTCCTATTAAGCAAAGGTAACCAATCAGATATTATTTCAGCAGCACTTAGCAACTTTCTTGAATTGACACCTCCTCTTCACACTTGTCCCAAGTTGTTCTGCCTCATGGGTTGACAGTAATATTAAGACTGACATTTATTGGATGTTTATTATATGACTGGCATAAGCATTTACTCATTTAGTCCTCAAAGTAATCTCGTAAGCTAAGTACTGTTATTCTTCCCATTTAAAATGTGGGGGAGATGAGGCACAGAGAAGTTAAGTAATGTGCCTGATGTTAGAGAGTGGTAGAGCCAGGGTTGGGAACCAGGCACCCTGACTCTAGGAGCACTTGGCCTTAACCATTACCCTACCGACCTCTCAGTAAACAGCATGAACCAGTGTGGTGCAGCAGTAAAGAAAGTGAATTCGAAGTCAGACAGTCAGGTTCAAGTCTCTGTAACCTGGCAGCAGTTGTGTTACATTTAGCAACTCATGCAACCACTCTGAGCCACGGTTTCCTAACCTATATAAGACTATTACCATCTGCCCTGCAAACCTCAAAGGTTGGTTGAGATGATCAAATGAGATGTGTACTAAGTGGAAAGCAAAAACCATAAAGCTCTGTGCTTGTTTTTCCAGAACCTGACTTGGCAGTTGATACAGAGTAGGATCTTAGTACTGCTGACCGGGGGATCATAGGGATTTTTTCTTTTACACTCTCAACACTTGCTGCACTATTATAATTCTGTTTGGGAATCTTTCTTCCCCACTAGATTGAGCTTGCCAAGGATGAAGACTAGGACTTGTCATCTATCTCAATGGCCCCTGGCACTGAGAAGGCGCTCAGTAAACGGTACTAGTCAGTGGTAATGATCATATTAGCAGCAGGAGGAGAAAACCCAGCAGCACTTTGAATGAGTCACTTTCTCAGCAACTACAACAACCGCTTATGGCCAGCAGAGAGCAGCAGAGCCTCCAAAGCATAGCCCTGCCTCTATGCAAGCCCCTGTGCCTGTGGTCACGTCTCCTTTCTTCTCTAACCTTGCACGGCAATTGACCTGTGTCTTAAGGGGTGGAAATCACACTCAGTTGGACTAAAATGTGCTTCCCTGACACCTAAACAGTTTGAAAATTTTGTCCTGAAAACGAGGGATACAGGACCAGTTTTAGCCACCAAGGCCATTCCCAATGTTAACTAAGCCACAACGTCCATAAGGTCTGAAACTCTCCAGAAAATGACAGTGTAAAGGGTGTTTACCACTTCTTTCATACAAAGCTAAATATATTTGACAAAAGATCTTACAGAATTTTGAAAGAATTCTTGGCTTTAGAAGATTGATAACTGTTGACTTCTGCTTTTTTTTTTTTTTTTAACAGTGCTTGCAAAGATCTCCCCAGAGAACCATCTAGCTACATAATATGTTGATATCCTACAGCTAAGTGAAAAGCCAAATGAAAACTCCACATCTCTGGGTTAAGAGTCATTAAAATGGTTGAATGGATGGTAATTATTTTGGCTAACAATGGGAAGAAGAGCCCGGAGTATTGATAAGTGGTTTGTTTGCTTCTACTAATTGATGGGCCAACCTTATTATTTTTTCCATTTGACACCAAAATGCTGCTGGAGCTAATGGCCTTTTAAGATGAAGGCAAAAGCTTTTCTATTTATTTACTTCGTCCTTTGGCTTTTACAGATTTCCATCTTAATATTCTTTAATTACTCCATAACAGTAAGTATATGGGTTTAAAGCAGGGGCTGTGGAGTCAGAAAAAACCAGGCTTGAATTCTGGCTCTCCAACTTACCAGCTGCGTGGGCTGATCCACTTACTAAACCACTCCAAGATTTAATTTCCTCATCTGTCAAGCAGCACATTAATTCTTGCCTCGAAGGGTTATTGTGATGACTCAGAGAGATGGTACATCTAAAGCACTTAGCCCAGAGCTCGCTACATGATAAGTGCTCAGTAAATTGTAGTCTTTTTTACTCAAACATTGTAAAAATTCTAAATGCACACAAACACAATTATGATTCACCTTGAGGATAGTCAGTGGTAATGATTAAATGTTCAAAATAAACCCTGCTAAAGAAACGAGGTTCAGAGGGATGAGATTATTGCTCAAAGTTAATCAGAAAGTGTTGGAGATGTATCTTAAGTCTTCACCCATCTAAAGCCAAGGTCTTACATCCAGTAGAATATTTCATGCATTCAGTCATTCACAAACATGGCATTGGGGATACAGTGATGGTCAGGGCAGACCCAGCTCATAGTCTAGTGAGGAAGACAGACAAGGAGACAGTCAACTGGGATAAACACTGTGACTTGTGCGGTGCCTTGGTGTCAAGGTAATAAGGGAAACCCAGGGAGCTGTGGGAGGTCAGAGGAGGGTAGCTATTCCAGCCTTGGGAAGATCCAAAAAGGATCTGCAAAGTTGTGTTGTTATTGTTGTTGGCCAAGAGTAATATTGGTCAGTGACATAATGCTATTTTCATTCATTCATTTCTTGAAAAAAATTTGCTGAACTAGGTCACTGCACTAGGCCTGATAAAATACATAGATGGCTCAGACATGGACATTGTTCTTCTGAAAGCTGGCTCTTTAATTTAGGAAGTAGGTAGCAATGATGCTCTTCAGTCGATTCAGAATTATCAACTTCATCAGCTTCAGGTAACAGGTAACAATAATCAAGGCTGAAGAACTCATTGGTTGCATTTTGGCCTGATTAAAGCATCCGTTGATTATTTGTTATTTTTGTGTCACAAAGTGTGGTGGCTGATAAGCAAGAAAGTGCATCTGAATTTCTGAAACCTCCTGCACAATTATATATTATGGGATTAGCTAATGGGGTCTTGAAGAGTGATTATTCTTCAGCTTTTGAGGATGAAATCAAGCTCAGAATCAGTGATATGAACAGGCATGTTAATACTGAGGTTTGCCCTACCTGCCAGGGTGCACTTAGGCAGGACATGCTAAGTTGCTTTGCTGGAGAAATAATGGGAACATGTTTAAATGGTGTGCTTATTATTCACCCCAGAATGCCCTACCATGGTGCCTCTTTTTTTTTTTTTTTTTTGAGTCACAGTTTTACTTTGTTGCTGCCCAGGCTGGAGTGCAGTGTCATGATTGTGGCTCATGACAGCCTCAACCTCCTGGGCTCAGGTGTTCCTTCTGCCTCAGCCTCCAGAGTAGCCGGGACCACAGGCATGTGTCTTTCTTTTCTTTTCCTTTCTTTTCTTTCTTTCTTTCCTTTTTTTTTTTTAAGACAAGTTCTTGCCATGTTGCCTAGGCTGGTCTCGAATTCTTAGACGCTGACAATCTTTCTGCCTTGGCCTCCCAAAGTGCTGGGATTACAGGTGTGAGCCACTGTGTCCGGCTGATGCTTCATGAGTATATAATTTCCTACACTCTTTCAATGCTTTGGGAAGTCATCACTGCTTCTATGTCCTCTGTTTTCCTGTTCTCATATTTATCTTTTATTAATTCTGTCTAGGTTCTTCTTAAAAGTTCCATCCTAGAGCTTCCAACCTTGTATTTTCTCCTATGTTTTGGGGTCTATAATAGAAAACTGGGCTTATGAACCATCAGATCAGAAAACAGTCATGATTCTGGTTTTCCAATGCAATACAACAGTGTTCCTGCTAGGTCTTTGTGGGTCATTTGGAAAAAACCAACAATTAGCTCAAACTATAACTGTGCTTCTGAATTTCCACTCTGGGTGGAGTTTGACCATCCTGCTTGGTAGGTTATCTAGAAACAGTGCTCAGTGGAACTGCTCCAAGTTCTCTGGTAATGTAGCCTAATGAATTTAATAGGCCATAGGGATTTGTCTCCTCTATCTAGGGAGACCTCTACAAGGCTCATCCACATTGGAAGGCTTTAATGAACACCTCTCCCAGAATGACAGCACTAAACTACAGCTGTCAGCTCTGGGCCAAGGGAGCTATTCCAATTTGCACTTCTCCCAACTGGTCTTGAATTCTCTTTATCTTCTCTGGACAAATTGAAGAATATTCTTTCTAGCAGGAGGACTTCAGTATTCAGTCCCCACTGACTGAGGTAGCCTGTCTATTTTGGCTCTCTGTAGCTGCAGTAGAGCGGAAAGAATGTTGACTTTGGAGCCAGTCCAACCAGGGCAAAAGTTGAGACTCCACTACCTCCTAACTGCATGACCTTGCACAAATGACTCTGGGCCCCTCTGAGCCTCCATTTTCTCATCAGTGAAATGAAAATAATAACAGTACCTCCCTGATAAGTTTATTGTGAAGGCTAAGTGAGATAATACACGTAAAGTGATACAGGGTGACCAACTGTCCTGGTTTGCCTGGGAATGAAAAGTTTCCCAGGACATGGGACTTTAAGTGCTAAGACCAGGGCAATCCCAGGCAAACCAGGATGGTTGGTCATTCTAAATGAGTATGAATAAGCTGTTACCCTTCTTCATTTTTCACCACGATAGCCACCATTTCTGGGTCAGGAATCCCTTCACACATACATCTGATCTATATCCTTTGCCTGATCCAAGCAGCATGTTCTGCTTACATGAAAGTTGGGGGTTCAGAGCTTCAAATTGCCAAGTGCTCCATGCGTTTAAACTATTACTATTGCTCTTATTATATATAGCCTCTCATTCCAATAATGGCAGATTCAATAACTGTATATACAAAGGACCCCCCCGAAAAGGAATTCATTTATCAAATTGTGTATTTATTCTTACGTGTTTAAGCTACAGTCACCTTCAAAGTATTCTCTGTTTGATGTAATACACCTATCAAGATGCTTTTTCCACTGCTCAAAACAGTTTTTGAACTCATCAACTTTTTTTTTTTTTTTTTTGACTTGGAGTCTCACTCTGTCACCCAGACTGGAGTGCAGTGGCCGCTCCCGGCCACCGCAGCCTCGACCCGCTGGGCTCCGGCGATCCTTCCGCCTCAGCCTTCCAAGTAGCTGGAACTACAGGTGCGCACTACCACGCCCGGCTAATTTTTTGATTTATTGTAGATATGAGGTCTCGCTTGCCCAGGCGGGTCTTGAACCCACGGGCTCAGGCAATCCACTCACCTCAGCCTCCCAAAGGCTCGGGATTACAGGCTGAGCCACCGAGCCCGGCTCAGACATCATCTTTTGATTGGAGATGTCATACTACAAAGCAGTATGAATACAAGGATGAGGAGAATTATTACAGTCATCATTACAAGTAATATACCAGAGAATTGATTCAAAGTCTGTCCTAAGATTTATAAGTAAAACGTGCTTAAAAATCAGAAACAGAATAATTGCATACAGCACATACACAAAATGCTCTTTCATATTTAGAGAACCAGATATTCCTTAAAGTCGCCATTACTCTTTTATTCCATGCTCTAAGAGAAAACACAGACAAATACCATTAAGACATTTGGGGTTCATCTTTAAATTTGAAAGACACAATTGGTGACATGACAAGGATGTACATAGATTCAACCGCCAAATATTTTCAAAAATTAAGATTCTAATTACAAATCCAGAATTTTGACAAAATACATAAAAGTACACCTTTAAGCTGATTTATCATCTTCTCTTGCTAAAAGGTTTACACTTTTTGAAAATCTGTATACATTTTTAATAGATTGGGTTATTTCAGGCCCTGCCACAAACAATTGCAAAGGCTTCACCTTGCAGGCCTCATGGAGAAAGCTAACTCCTGACATCAGCCTTGGTGCACAGTCAATGTGTTGCAGTCTCTGAAGGGAGTTGTCGACAAGGATTCAGGCGTCCCTGACTAGCTATGCTCTTATACATATCTGCATTCTGAGACCACGCACCTTCATCAGGAGGCCTCTTTAGCAGGGGCTCTAGACATCTAAGACCTTTCCCAGGCACTTTTACTGTGACCTCCTTAAGACGAAGGAGGAGGGTAGCTTGAAGACATGTTTCTCCACCCTGACTCTGATTCTCACTGCTTTTTCATTCCTAGCCCTCTGCCTTTTCTTTCCTCCAGTCCCTGGGTCCTTAAAATGCCAGAAACCAGACAACCCTTTTTCAGGTCCCCTCCCTCTTGGGAGCTTGTCTTCTTAATAAACTTCTGCTTTTTCACAAAAAAATTGGCAGAAACCCTTTGTTCTAGGCTCCCTTGGCAGTGAGACAACCCCACATCTGCACTGATCCACTTGACTCTCACCTGGGGCTGTTCAGTGGGGAAGAAGGCACACTGCACTTTCTCTTAGTCTCTTATTTATACTATAGCAATAAGTAATTAATGGCTTGATTGTTTCTTTCATTTGTGCAGTTCAGTTCTCTCCAGCCCAACTCTGCTCTTAAAACTTTCCTGTTATAAGCATTGTTGCAACAAATAACTGTATATGCACAGTATCTCACATGTGGGAGCAAAGGGTGAGATAAATTTCTAGAAGTGCAATTGTTGGCCAAATAATAAATGCATAATTTTGATTTAAAAAAGCAAAAGAAAATCTGTCTCAGGAGCTCAATACAATTTGGTTTGGTTTGGTTTGGTCTTTTCCCCTTACCTCCAATAAGATTATGCTCCATAGCCGGGCTCGGTGGCTCAGCCTGTAATCCCGCGCCTTGGGAGGCTGAGGTGAGTGGATTGCCTGAGCCCGCGGGTTCGAGACCCGCCTGGGCAGGTGAAACCTCATCTCTACAATAAATCAAAAAAATTAGCCGGG
>CAUYQG010104148.1:0-12533 GCA_963574415.1 Tarsius wallacei | reverse complement strand
GGGCGGGGCGGGGGGGGCGGGGCGGGGCCCCGCCCCCCCCGTGTGGGGGACAGCCTCATACCCCAACAAAAAAAAAAAAAAAAAAAAAAAAAAAAAAAAAGAAATAGCTTGAAGCCTTAGAAGCCGTTCCTGTAGAGGGAGGAAGGCCTTCAAGTTTACCCAGGAGAGGTTACAGAGGACAGAGCACCTGACTACAAATCTAACAGATCTGGGTTCACCAGGCTAATTCATTCTCAAGTTCCCACTGGCTATGACGAAACTAAGATTAAAAGAATTAATATGGCTGGGCTCGGTGGCTCAGCCTATAATCTCAGCGCTTTGGGAGGCTGATGTGAGTGGCCTGCCTGAGCCCGCGGGTTCGTGACCTGCCTGGGCAACTTGGCGAGACCTCATCTCTCCAATAAATCAAAACTTAGCCGGGCGTGCTAGCATAAGCCTATAGTTCCGGCTACTTGGAAGGCTGAGGCGGAAGGATCGCCAAAGCCCAGCAGGTCGAGGCTGTGGTGGCCGGGAGCGTGCCACTGCACTCAAGTCTGGGCGACAGAGTAAGACTCCAACTCAAAAAATAAAAAATAAATAAAAATAAAATAAAAGAATTAATATAGCCAAGGTCACACAGAGAGTTAATGGTCAAGCAGGGACTAAACCTGAGTCATTCTGATTGCAAGGTGTTCCTAGCTAATCCTCGTTGATTCACACATGTGAGATTAGTATGTGCCAACACAAATTAATAGCAACACACAGACTGAGGCTATGGGCTACAGTGGCACTCACCACAATGCATTGAGGCATGCAGTGCAGGGGTGAGACAACAACCCACAAGTCGTTTTAGTATGAAAAGTGAGCAAGATATTATTTCTGAGAAATAAGTGCTTAGGCCTATTTGAAGATTCAGAAGCTGCTGCTGCCTGGCCCCAAATCACTACCTTGGCTACTCAGATTACACAACTACCCTGAGAAGATGTTCCCTGGTGAGGTCTACTTTTGTTAATCAATAAGGGAGGTCCTGAGAAAGAGAATGGCATACCCCACCACAGAGAGAGGCGGTCAGACATGACAAGACTTTGGTGGAAAATGAAGCTGGGGCTCCTGAGCATCCCTACACCAAGGGGAGGTCACAACAGGGTTGGCACATCTCTACAGCACCCATCGCCAAAGCGACTACAGAGAAATCGAAGCTCTGATTCCAAGAATCTGAAAGTGTGTCTGTCAACCATGTGCTGCGTGTTTAAAATCTAAGCAGTCTTATCTTTCTACTGAAAATGTATTCTGCCTTGAAAGTGGTAATACCATAGGCAGGAAGTATATTAACATAAACTTCTTGTAAGATTAGCAACTTCATAGGACAAGGCTTTTGATCAATCAAACAACATGGCTCCTACTTATCACTCCAGGCCTGTAAAGGATCTTCAGTTTCCACAGGGCTAGAGAGTAAGGTACTCTTCCTACGCTTCTTCACAATGACCGCGGTGGGGGCAAGGAAACAAGACCAGACCAAGAACCAGTAACTCCACGAGGCTGGCTCATCCTGTACAGACCATGTCTGTGGTGGCAGGGCACAAGCAGCAGCAACTATTGGACTTACTCAGAGTAGGCGGATCGGTTTCCCAGCACTACCAGGAGGCCCCACCTATACTCAAGGAGCAATAAGGGGAGCAGAACCTGCTTCCTTCTTACCCTCCAACTCCCTATCTTAATGAACAAAGCACCGAGAATTCCTAAAAATGGGGGTCCTCCACTGTTTTCCTCCCTCAGTATACAGGTCCTGATGTGCATATGAATGACAACATCTGATAGGAGTAGCCAAGGCTGGAGGGGAAAGAAAAGGTATTATGGATAACCTGAAATTAACAACAGTTAGCTGTATCTGTAGCTCTCTCTCCTACTCTTAACAACCTATCAGAATGAGAACCAACTTACAGGGATAATCTTTAACCCGATCAAACTTTTTTTTTTTGAGTCAGTCTTACTCTGTCACCCAGGCCCGAATGCAGTAGCATGATCATGGCTACCGCAGACTTATCCTGCTGGGTTCAGGCGATTCCTCCACCTTAGCCTTCCAAGTAGCTGGGACTGCAGGTGTGCCACCACACCCAGCTAATTTTTTTAAGTCTTACCATGTTGCCCAGGCTGGTCTCGAACTTCTGGGCTCTGGCAATTCTCTTGCCTTGGCCCCCTAAAGTGCTAGGATTACAGATGGGAGCCACCGCACCCAGTCTATACTTTTTTTTTTAGTTGGAGTCTCACTCTGTTGCCCAGGCTAGAACGCAGTGGTATGCTCACGGCAGCCTCGACCTGCTGGGCTCAGGGAATCCTTCCACCTCAGCCTTCCAAGTAGCTGGAACTACAGGTGTGCGGTACCACACTTGGCTATTTATTTATTTATTTATTTATTGTAGAGACGGGTCTCGCCAAGTTGCCCAGACTGGTCTCAAACCTGTGAGCTCAGGCAATCATCTCACCTTGGCCTCCCAAAATGCTGGGATTAGAGGCGCCTGGCCTCCACGTACTTTCAAACAAGAAATGGAAATACCACTGTGTCCATGAAAAATCCTACAGGCAGCATCAAGTCTACACAAGGGGTCACAGACTTTGAGGTGAAGGTTCACCATGAAGAATCTACATTTTCATTCTAATAGCGCTAGACACCAAGAAAGGAACAGAAAAACCCTGGAATTTCTAGCAAAACAAATTTTGCAAAAGACCTAAAGGAATATGATCACCTTAGTTCAACTCCTTCATGGAGACCCTAAACATGAATTAGGTGAAGGCCCCTCCACATTACTGAGAGTCAGGATGGAAGACAGGACAAACTACTTTTGTTTAGGAGCAACTTATCAGTATAAATACAGGTTTAAGAACTGAAAAATTGGCCGGGCTCAGTGGCTCAGCCTGTGATCCTGCACTTCGGGAGGCTGAGGTGAGTGAATTGCCTGAGCCCGCGAGTTCGAGACCCGCCTGGGCAACTTGGCGAGACCTCATCTCTACAATAAATAAAAAAAAAAAATTAGCCGGGCGTGGTAGCACGCACCTGTACTTACAGCTACTTGGAAGGCTGAGGTGGAAGGATCGCTGGAGCCCAGCAGGTTGAAGCTGCGGTGGCCGGGAGCATGCCACTGTACTCCAATCTGGGCGACAGATTAAGACTCCAATTCAAAAAAAAAAAAAAAAAAAAAGGAACTGAAAAATTTACTTGATCCTGTGACAAATCTGATTTGCATTTTTATCTTATGACAGCCAACTCCCAACTCAGTGTTTCTCAACTGTGGGCCAATTTGTCCCTGAAGGAACATTGGCAATACCTGGATGTTTAGTTGTCACAACTGAGGGGTGGGAGTGTGCCTTTGGCATCTAGTGGGTAGAGGCCAGGGATACCGCTCATGTCCTACAATGCACACAAAGCACACACACCCTGCCACCACAAACAATCCAGCCCAAAAGTCAATAGTGCCAAGGTTGAGAAATCCTGCTTGACCTCAGAAGCAACACTAAGTTCAGAAAGGACGTGAATCTGACACCCCCGCAACCCTTCACCAACTTGCAGAGAGACAAGATGAGATTTGTTTTGGCACTATGCTTCAAAACTTTCATCACACCTTTATCAAATATCCTCCATAGGAAGATTTCTAGGGAAACTTAATTACTCCCAGAAAACATAAGAAGCTATTAGCAGGTGAAGCAACTTGGCACTGCCCACAGATGACAATGAAAAGAGTCACAGTCGGGCTCAGTGGCTCAGCCTGTAATCCCAGCGCTTTGGGAGGCCGAGGTGAGTGGACTGCCTGAGCCCATGGGTTCGAGACCTGCCTGGGCAACTTGGCGAGACCTCATCTCTACAATAAATCAAAAATTAGCCAGGCATGGTAGTGCGCACCTGTAGTTCCAGCTACTTGGAAGGCTGAGGTAGAAGGATCACTGGAGCCCAGCAGGTCTAGGCTGCAGTGGCCAGGAGCAGCCGCTGCACTCCAGTCTGGGTGACAGAGTGAGACTCCAACTCAAAAAAAAAAGAGTCAGTGCCTTCCTAGAATAGCCTTATATGTACATATTTGGATCACTGGAGGCTAAACATTTAAAGCAAGTTCAGTAACAAAGCCAGGTAGGGGTGAAGTCCCTGATAGAAATGTGTTTACCAGCTGGGCTCGGTAGTTCAGTCTGTAATCCCAGCACTTTGGGAGACCGAGGCGAGTGGAATGCCTGAGTCCAGGAGTTCGAGACCCACCCAGGCAACTAGGCGAGGCCTCGTCTCTACAATACATCAAAATTAGCAGGGCATGGTAGCGCGCGCCTATAGTTCCGGCTATTTGGAAGGCTGAGGCGGGAGGCTCGTTGGAGCCCAGCAGGTTGAGGCTGCAGTGGCCAGGAGTGTGCTACTGCACTCTAGCCTAGGCGCCAGAGTGAGACTCCAACTCAAAAAAAAAAAAAAGAAAGAGAAATGTGTTTACTGACTTCTTTGTGGGATGGAACATAAAACTGGGAGAAATATAATTATCAGTTATTAGTCTGATGTCTGACTGATGAGCAGGCTAAGAATCAGAACTACGTTCTACCAGATCTGCTACGACCTAACTGCAGGACTTCCCTGGAATGCCAGTGAGTCATTTCTCAGCGAGCAGCAAGGAGGATGGTGGTGAACAATAGGCAAAGCAGGAAAGATGTGGGTCCCCTTACCATGCTGCAGCTAGAGCAGCTCCCCTCATCTTTGCTGTAGTTCCTCTGGAAAAAAGGTTGTGCTGCTTCTAAAAATAAGATCTAAAAAACAATGTAAGCGATAATGTTGGAGGCCTCATGCTACATTCAGAGCTATCCAAGTAAACCTTTTGTGATTATAGCACTTGTATCCTGTTACAGTATTTGTTACATGTTTCCAGATTTCGGTTTATTCAAACTACAGTTCAAAGTTTACCTTTGTCTCCTACTGCCCAATAAAGGCACATACCTAATCAGGGTTTGCTGACTGAATGAATGATTTCTAAAATACAAGCTATTGTCAAAATTGAGGCATTCTCACAGTGCTGATGACAGAGGACAATTAAAGAGAATCCTGGTGAGGTGTGGTGGCTCATGAAACATAAAACTACAATCCCAACACTCAAGGCAGGAGGATAGCTTGAGCCCAGGAGTTTAAGACCAGCCTAAGCAACATAGTGAAACCTCGTGTCTACTAAAAATTAGCCAGGCATGGTTGCACATGCCAATAGTCCCAGCTACTCAGGAGGCTTAGATGAAAAGATCACCTGAACCCAGGAGTCAAGGCTGAGGTGAACCATGATTGTATCACTGCACTCCAGCCTGGGCAACAGAGTGAGATCCTGACTCAAAAAAAGAAAAAAGAAAGATGAATCCCAAATATAAGAAAAATGGCTGGCTAGTGAGTAAGCAATTTTGAACAGCATTTTTACTGTAGAAAATTCTACTTAAAGAGTAAGAGATGAGATCTGTCTTGTGAGAAGATCAAGCATGCGAGATGCTTTGTGCTCAAATAGCTCACTATTTCATATTTGAAAGAAAATATTGCATTACATTGATTTTAAACTGGCTTCCTTACATTCTACAGATGTTATTTTATTTTTATTTTATTTTAGAGTTGTGGGGTACAAGTAGGAACTTACTACATAAGTAGGTTGCAAACAGGTGAAATTTGGGTTTCTAGGTGGCCCTCTCTCCCCGATAGTGGGCCAGGTACCCAGTGTGTTGCCATGTGTCTCCCTCCCTCTTCCCTTCCTCCCATATATATGATTACTAAGAGCACTCCTTTAAGATTTTGTTTTATGGTCTTTGAAAGCCTGATTGGTAGCAGAAAATTGCATTACATCTACTTTTTTTAAAGGAAATGTGTAGGCAAAATTTTTCACCCTCGCCCCCCCCCACCTCCTGCCTGGCAAATTTTTAACAGTCAAGAAAACAAATGCTTGCCAGCCTCCTCCACCCAATGTATGCACAAACCACGGACACTCCCTGACATCTGCATATGTGAAGAAACCCTGTGTCCCTCCAGTTGGCCTTACAGTCTAGATTTCAAAGCAACAGCAGGATATCTTCATGTTTGTTCCTCTAGAAAAGGGGGCAACCACAAGAAGGCAATAGTTATACAACAGTGTAACAAGCCCACATCCTGTTTCTATGCACATTTTGGAAAAAATACACCAAGGTCTTAGGTTAGCATAATCTCAAAGGAAAATGCTATAATTATTATATTTACTGAAAAGAAAAGAAAAACAGTAGTTTGCCACTGTAAAATTGAATAGCTTTCTGTTTCATCTTCTCTAATGAGGCAGTACCCACAACTATACACATTAAAGCAAAATTTAATTCCCAAAAGTTTAATTCCTGTAATTCCTAACAGTTCCCCCAACTGGTCAAACGTCATTATCTCCATTAATCAT
Organism: Tarsius wallacei; assembly: GCA_963574415.1. Lineage (NCBI taxonomy): Eukaryota > Metazoa > Chordata > Mammalia > Primates > Tarsiidae > Tarsius > Tarsius wallacei. The sequence continues at coordinate 6,150 of CAUYQG010104148.1, read as the reverse complement.
TAGCCAGAGGAAACTGACATAGCCTAGAATATTAACTACAGACTGAGGACATGATTAGGCAACAATGAATAACTTTAGGGAAGATGGGGAGGCACAAGTGTCCAACAGCTCGTAGGCCAGGAAAGGCAGGGAAGCAGATTCCCCAGGGCTGTGAGAGGTATATTCAAGACCTTTTAAAAACAAAACCCTACACAGACAGCCAACATATAAAGCCAATACCGTGGAGCTTCTCCAGTCAAAATGAGAAGGGAGGGAGAAGAGGCAAGGGCCAAGGGGGCTTAGGCGCTCAGTTTTTGCAGTCTTCTTAGGACCATTGAGCTTGGCTAGTTTGCTCAGCTGTGGTCTAGGGGGCTCGGACACTCAATTAAACAGGTGGCTATCACTTCCCACTGCATGTGCTGAGTGACCAGCCACTCTGGGCAGGGAATCATTGGTTTGTATGTCTAAAGCAGCAGTGGGAAGCTGTTCCTGGATTAGCTATTGTTCCTGGATCTGTCCAGGGCTTTCGGACTGCTGGGCCAGGGCTCCCTCTACTCTTTCACACCTCATTTCCAACTGTCTAACAGCTCCTTGAAAACTTCAGGAATGACCTTCCAAAAAAGCATCTGGTTTCTGTTTCTCAACTCATCCCAACCCCGATATTCCTAATTAGCTCTAACTCTGTATTAGGCACAAGCGTATACTTTAATTAGCCATACTTAACTGTAGGGTCTCTTAGGGGAGACCTTAGCCTTAAACACCTCTGCCTCACCCACACTAGCCAGTGAGACTGCTGTGGCCTTGGACAGTGTCCCTCTCCTACGAGCCAGATTAGACCACTGCCTACACCAGAACATGCTGTCCTTTAGACGAGCACTCATGCAAGCCCCATGACAGTTGGTGTTTGGTGAAAGGCTGTTTACAAAAGAAATGTCCTAGGGTTTCTGTCTCTAATCTATTCAAGTACCTCCTCATCTAAAGACAAATTCAGAGATGTACACTTTTGAAAATTGGAAGGAAGGGTATTTGTCAGAATGATCCTTTTTTGGTTGCAAATCTCTTTGAGAATCAGATGAAGGCTTCAGATTCTCTCTCCAAGACAATCATATTTTTTTAAATGTTGCCTGTGCCATTCCAGAGCAACCACAGACCCCAAAAGTTCATCTGTGGACCCAGAATTTTAGGTTAAGAATCCCAGGCCAGGTGTAGTCAGTCTGTAATCCCAGCACTTTGGGAGACCAAGGTGAGAGAGGATTGCCTGAGCCCAGGGGTTCGAGACCAGCCTGGGCAACTTGGTGAGACTTCATCTCTACAATAAATCACAAAAACTAGCCAGGCATGTGGCGTGCATCTATAGTTCCAGTTACTTGGAAGGCTGAGGTGGAAGGATCACCTAAGCCCAGCAGGTCGAGGCTGTGGTGGCCGTGAGCATGCCACTGCACTCCAGCCTGGGCAACAAGAGTGAGACTCCAACTTAAAAAAAAAGAAAAGAATTCCCAATTCCTAATCTAGATGAAGTCTCTTTATGAGTGACATTCTCTTTTTATGGGTAATATGTTTGCAGTAAGACCCTGAGTGCTCTAAGTTGGGGTTCCTCTTTCTTTGGTCTCCTTCCTTCTTTTCTCTTACTACTCTGTCATTTACCTACCCCTGAGGGGTTCAGTGCAAGTTCTTTCATCTTTTCCATTTCTAAGCTCTTCAACTTCCCTGACCTTCCAAAACACAGAGTGTCAAAATGACCATCATAACCTTACAAAGTGATTTTACTGTTTTGCATCTCCCCAAGGTGACAGCCAACTCCAAGTGAACAAAATTATACTGGGTTTGTTGTTGTTTTTGCATATCCCCTCTGTGCCAATACTCTGCACACCTTAGAGACTCAATACAGTTGGCTCTCCAAATCCGTGGGCTCCACATCCATGGATTCAACCAACTTTGGATCAAAAATATTAAAAAAAAAAAAAAAGATGGCTGTACCTATACTGTACATGTACAGACTTTTTTCTTATCATTATTACCTAAACAATACAGTATGACAACAATTTACATAGCATTTACATTATATTAGGTATTATAATCTAAAGATGTTTTAAAGTATACAGAAGGATGTGTACTGATTTTTTGTAAATACTATACCATTTTACATAAGGGACTTGAGCATCCTGGATTTTGGTATCCTTGGGATGGGAGTCCTAGAGCCAATTCCCTATGGATTCTAAGGGATGACTGTATACACTTACCAAATGATCTGATCTTACTGCTTTGTGGTCTTTCTACCTTTAGACTTTTACACTTGAATGTATTGGCTCCTTCAAAATTTGGGTATGTGTGCTGATGCAGTGGCTCATACCTGTAAATCTACCATTTTGGGAGGCAGAGGTGAGCTGCCTGAGCCCACAGGTTCGAGACCAACCTGGGCAACATGGCAAGATCTCATCTCTACAATAAATCAAAAAATTATGGTGGCTCAGCCTGTAATCTCGCGCCTTGGGAGGCTGAGGTGAGTGGATTGCCTGAGCCCGCAGGTTTGAGACCCACCTGGGCAACTTGGTGAGACCTCATCGCTACAATAAATCAAAAAATTAGTGGGGTGTGGTAGTGTGCGCCTGTAGTTCCAGCAGAAGGATCGCCGGAGCCCAGCAGGTCAAGGCTGCAGTGGCCGGGAACGGCCACTGCACTCCATTCTGGGCAACAGAATGAGACTCTGACTCAGAAAAAAAAAAAAGCATGGGCTACCTTTGGAGCTGGGATTAATCTTCTACACCTTACAGTGAAACAACAGACAAGGGTGAGAGGGCTCATGGAAAAGCATTTGTCGCTGCTTTTAGTTGAGCAACCTCTGAACCTTCTTCCAATGTTTGGAATAAAAATCTGGATTTATTTCTCCAGATCATAAATTCTGGTAAAAGGCAGACTCTGTTTTCCACAGCTGAAACTGAAAATGCCAGATCTGTGATTCCCTGGACTCTTCTGCAGCTAGGGTGTGAATAAGTGGCATAGACTTGGCTACCTGAAAACCATGACCATCTGCAAACCACCCTCAGATAGTGAATCAGGAGTGAGTGACTCAAAGAAGCAGAGGCAGCGTAGAATCAGAATGGCCATCTGCCTAGTAGGGGTCTTTACCATGGCTAGTTGACCACAGAGTTCTAGGACCAAAAGCATTAAAGAGCCCACTCAGGGCTGATACACAGAGGCATAGACTGAGCCAGTGGAATAGAGATTTTCAATTCCAACACCTGAATTAGATAGCAGACTTAGGGCTTCTTGAATGAAGGGAGGTCAGGTGCTTTTGATGAAGATCGCTAACATAAGATCACAAATTTAGATGGTAAATCTTCATCCTGGTCTTCCTCCAGAATCACTACGACCACTAATCAAGGCAAATATGAACTAGAGTAAAAGAAATATCTAGATCTTTGGATTGCTGCCAACTGGGTCTGTTACTAATTCCAATTCTTTTGGACCCAGAATGCCACTGCTGTCCACCAGTCAGAGAAGGGATTTATGGTAAGTAAGGTAATAAATTGAATTTGTTGCATGTTTTTTGTTTTTTGAGTTGGGATCTCACTTTGTTGCCCAGGCTGGAGTTCAGTGGCACCATCACAGCTCACCACAGCCTCGACTTCCTAGACTCAGGCAATCCTTTTGCCTTAGCCTCTCAAGTAGTTGGGACTGACTACAGGTGCATGCTACCATGCCCAGCTAATCTTTTTGATTTTCTGCAGAGACGAAGTCTCGCTGTGTTGTCTAGGCTGGTCTAAAACTCCCGGGCTCAGCAATCCTCCGCCTCAGCCTTCCAAAGTGCTGGAATTACAGGCATGAGCCACCGTAGCTGGCCATAAATTGAGTTTTGACTTAAGTTTGTCACTAAGCTCAAAGAGTCCCCAAATCTGTGTTTATTTCCTAAGCTCACAAGGATATAGGTAGAAGAGATACACATGACAACAGCAAATTCCCATCAACTCCAATGGCCAAGTGTAAACTCAAGAAGTTCTTCATATACAAAATGGCACATCACAAGAGATCCCACATTCCTAGGAAACTTCAGCAATTCATAGACCTGAAAGGCCTAGAGGTAATGATTGCTATCACATTCCCCTTTAGCTCCCTAGCTTAGCTAGTGAAGAAAACCAGATGGGTCTTAAGATCATGTATTATCATAAACGTAATCAGTTACCTGTGCCGTTCCAGGTGACTTCACTTGGTAAGAGCCAATATCCAGAGACCCTGGCACTTAACATGCATCGATGGATTTGCCAAGGGTTGTGTTCTCTATTCCAACACACAAAGAACACCAGAAATAAGTTAGGTGTTCATTCGTTTGTTTTACCTAACAAGGACAATTGTACAACCTTTCCTTACCTCAGGATTGTGTTACCTCTCTGGGGCTACAGTTTGATCTGCAGACCTTGATCATCTCATGGGACATCAAGCTTGATAGGATGCAGGGAGTTAAAGTAGCTGACACGCAGGGTGCCTGCATAAGACAAAGGGTTTGAGATGAATCTCACAAAGCCACTGCAGATTTGGGACAGAGGTGAGGGAAGCTGTTCAGTGATTTGGGGCATGTAGGGCTCTCTCTCCAAACTAAAGAGCAGTTTGTTGTGCCTTGTCTTCCTTATCACTAGGGATCAGGTGCAACGTTTGCGGACCCACATAGCATTTTTTAATTTTAATCTTATTTTTTTGAGTTGGAGTCTCACTCTGTCACCCAGGCTGGAGGGCAGGGGCATGTTCCCAGCCACCACAGCCTCGACCTGGTGGGCTCGGGCGATCCTTCCACCTCAGCCTTCCAAGTAGCTGGAACTACAGGCATGCACCACCATGCCCAGCTAAATTTTTTTATTTATTGTAGAAATGAAGTCTTGACAAATTGGCCAGGCTAGTCTCAAACCCACGGACTCAGGCAGTCCTCTCACCTCAGCCTCCCAAAGTGCTGGGATTATAAGCGTGAGCCACTGCGCCCAGCCTATTTTTTTATTTTAAAATGATTTTTTATTGCTTAATTATTATTGTTATTTTTGACCTGAACTCTCTATCACCCAGACTGGAGTGCAGTGGCACGATCACAGCTCACTGCAGCCTGGACTTCCTAGGCTCAGGTGATCCTCCCACCTCAGCCTCCCAAGTAGCTGGGACTGCAGGCATGTGCCACCATGTCTGGCTAATGTTTTTGACTTTTTGTAGTGACAAGATCTCACTATGTTGCCTAGGCTGATCTAGAACTCCTGGGCTCAAGTGATCCTCCACCTTGGACTCCCAAAGTGCTGGGATTACACACGTGAGTCACTGCACCCAGCCTACACAGGATTTTAGACCATAATACACTTGGGTGTGCCATCTTACTCCATGGTTGACTCAGTCTTTTTTGTTTTAAAGTTGTTGATTTTCAGTTTATTCAGCATTTTTCTTGTGTGAGTGGGAGCTTCTTCCAAACCCCTTGCACGCTGGACCAGAAGCTAGAAGGCAACACATGGAAATAAAATTAACTCATTTGAGCTACTATATGACATTCCCTTGTACATTAGTTATTTATCAATTGTCCTGCTAATGGAAATTCCAGTGTTTGGGATTTTTTAGTATCATAAATAATGCTGTTATGCACACCTTTGTGCATGTCTTGTTGGGCACATGAGGAAGAGTTTCTTCGAGGTAAATTGTACTTTCAAGTACAACTGCTGACTTATAACACCACGTTTTTTGTTGGTTTTTTTTGAGTCGGAGTTTCACTCCATCGCCCAGGTTGAAGTGCAGTGGCATGCTCACAGCCACTCAAGCATCAACCTGCTGGGCTCCAGCAATCCTTCCACCTCAGCCTTCCAAGTAGCCGGAACTACAGGTGTGCGCTACCACACCAGCTAATTTTTGATTTATTGTAGTAGAGACAAGGTCTACCCAAGTTGCCCGGGCTGGTCTCCAGCCTGTGGGCTCAGGCAATCCAGTCGCTTCAGCCTCCCAAAGTGCTGGGATTACAGGCTGAACCACCGAGCCCGGGTTTATTTTTTTTTTAAGAGACAGGGTCTTGCTGTCTCACCCAAGTTGTAGTGCAGTGACATGCTCTTAGCTTACTGCAGCCTCGAACTCCTGGGCTCAAATGGTCCTCCCACCTTAGCCTATCGAGTAGCTGGGAGCAGACTCAGGCCACCACACCTGACTGACTCTCAGCTT
>CAUYQG010104143.1:0-19947 GCA_963574415.1 Tarsius wallacei | reverse complement strand
TCTCAGAGTGGTTTTGATTTGCATCTCCCTGATGATTAGTGAGTTGAACATTTCTTCATGTGTCTGTTGGCTGCTCGGATGTCTTCCTTTGAGAAGTGTCTGTTCATATCTTTTGCCCACTTTGTAATGGGGATGTTTGTTTTTTTCTTTTCAGCACGTTTGAGTTCCTTGTAGATCCAAGATATTTTCACTTCACTTTATACTGCAATTTGTACTCTTGAAATTTCTAAGATCTGATTAAATCATATCACATTTTGTATCTATAGAAAAGCCAATATAAATATTAAATGACTTGTAATTTTTTAATTTATGCTACTAGAACATATATTCTTTGATTCATTCAACAAACATTTCTTGAACATCTACATGCCACTTACTAGTGATACAAATACTAGTGATATAGCCGGGCTCGGTGGCTCAGCCTGTAATCCCGCGCCTTGGGAGGCTGAGGTGAGTGGATTGCCTGAGCCCGCGGGTTCGAGACCTGCCTGGGCAGGCAAAACCTCACCTCTACAATAAATCAAAAAAATTAGCCAGGCGTGGTAGTGCATGCCTGTAGTTCCGGCTACTCGGAAGGCTGAGGTGGAAGGATCGCCAGAGCCCAGCAGGTCGAGGCTGCGGTGGCCGGAAGCGGCCACTGCACTCCAGTCTGGCAAACAGAGTGAGACGCCAACTCAAAAAAAAAACAACAAATACTAGTGATACAAAGCCAAGGAGACTCAAGACCTGTGCCATGAGAACTTATACTCTACTGGATGCATCAAGAATTCATTGGATAATCACAATAACCTCATTAGTATTTTGAACTATGGAATAATTATTTAAATACGAGATTTAGTTTTATACAGAGGTTTGCCAAACAAATTAAAATACTAGACTCATTCTGGAGATCAAGATTCCTTAGTTAAGTGGTATTTGAAAGAGAACTGAAGAAGAGAACTATGTAATCAAGTTAAAGTTAAGGCGAAGACTTGATTTGCCGACAGAAAACAATATGTTCAAAACTCCAGGATCGGAAGGAGCATGTCACATTGAGCATCATAGAGGAAGACAGAGTGATTGGAGCAAAGCAAGTGAGGGAGGCTGTAGCTGTGTTGATTTTGTATTATCCGACCCTCTCTTCTATCTGCCCCACTCCCATCCTGATCCCCAGAAAACAGCTGCCCCCCCTCAAAAAAAACAAGTATTATATCTCCTGTTGGCATAAGGCTTGCACCGGATGACCAGCAAGTTAGCCTGGCTGGTTCAGATTCAGACATGAAAAGTGATGTCTCTCCATACAGATACCTACCCGTCCTAGACTTGACTCAGTTCCTCAATGTCTGCAGGGGTCTTATGATACCCAGAGTAGAGTTGACAGCACAGTGTTTCATCACAATGGCTGTTCTGGAAAGATAACTCTAAGTGAACGTCTGAGGGCCAAAACAGATCTGCATTATCCCCAATTCTGTGCTATAGCAGATTGCATCAGAGCTGGCCTTTGATGTGCTCTCAGAGACTAATAATAACTTAAAAATGAAGACAAGCATCTGTCTAGAACAACTTTTAAAGGGTCTTATTTAACATACTTTGCAATGGTAAATTAACAGAATTGTAATTTAAATTTTCTTCTTCCATTTTTGCTGAAGGAAGTTTCAGAAAATATGCTTTTGAATATTTTGACAGAAACCTACTTGTTTTAATCTTTGTAATTAAGCAACTACAGAGATATGGGCTTGGATGGCAGAATACTATGCCTTTTATAAAAAGAAATTAAATATAAAAGATTTTAGATTAAAAAAATAAACACTAGATTATAAGCCCATTACAGGACTAGATCATACCTTATTAGCACAGAAAACGTCACAGCTTAGAGAAAATTAAATTTGCTAACTAAAAATAAGGATTAATAATTGAATGAATGACTAGATACCACTGAGAATGTACTCAATATCCTGAAATTGTAAATGTAGTATATGATCCCTAATGTAAATGATAGGCTTTGGGTGATAATGATGTGTTAATGTGGGTTCATCAATTGCAATAAACATGTCACTCTGGTGAGAGACTTGATAATGGGAGAGGCTGTGCATGTGGGTGGGAGGAATATAGGGAATCTCTGTACCTTCCATGTAATTTTGTTGTGAATCTAAAACTACTCTTAAAAAATAAAGTTAAAAGGCAATATGATGAAATAATCTTAATTGTGATGGAAACCATGATTTTTAAAATGAATGATGTAAATTTGGGTTTAGAATGTCAGGGCATAAGGAAGTTCATCCACCTCTAGATTAATGTATCTGCTTAACAGGTACTGAGTGATGCTTTAGCTGGACCATTTTTCCAGCGCATCTTGTATCCTAAGCAAACTGTGAGGTGCCACTGCATTGACTCCTCACAAGAACTTCATTAAATAGGTCCTACTTTTATCATCAATTTATAAACAAGGGGAAAAAATAATGTTCAAAGAGGTTAATTAAATACCCCAAGGTCGCAGATACCTGCTGTCAGAGTACTAAAAATAGTTCTTCCCATGTCTGAGTAGCTAACTCTTCCACTTGGCTTTTTGTTGGGCTGGATTAATAAGGTTGAAAGTAAGAATACTTTTCTACCAAAATATGCTCTGCTTTCCTGGATAACTGGAATGTGAGTAAAAGTTCCGATAAGTATGTTCATGAACTCATCCTAGAAAAAAATGGTGCATACCTTATTGCTGAATATCACTGTGGTCACCTTTAAAGTAGTCCCCTTGGTAAGCTATGCACCAATGTCAGCCCCTAGTCTGCCTGCTAAAGCAATTCCGGAACTCATTTTCTGAAATGACCATTAGAGCTGTCGTCATATTCCTCTTGATATCCTGAATATCATCAAATGTCTTCCTTTCAATATTTTCTTTATCTTCAGGTAAAGAAAAAAGTCATTGTGGGCCAGATCAGGTGAGTAGGGAGGGTATTCCAGTACAGTTATTTGTACAATGCCGCCAAAATAAGCGAACTGTGGTAATTTCGCAAACTTAACTGTCAGACCTCAACAAATAAGAGCGACATCTCTGATGGCCATTCCAGAAAAAGAGTTCCAAAATTGCTTATGGGTGGACTAGGCACTGGCATCAGAGCATAGCTTCCCATGGGCAGTACTTAGAAGGTAACTATAGTGATATTCAGTAATAAGGTATGTAGCACTTTTTCTAGGATGGTTTGCAAACCTAATTGTTGAATCATGTACAGATTAACGAAACTAGTTTTGAAGGTAATCAGAACTTTTAATGCCAGATGGATAATTTGTTTGCAAAGTATGCTCAAAGTGGGTTAGAAAAGATGTACAAGAATGTACCTGTCAGTTTTCTTGCTGCTTTTGAAGAGCTAAGCACATTTATCTTTTGAATAAGTGTTAGGACTTATCCAATTTCATGTCAAAGTAGGTAGAAGTAGAAGAATATTCTAGACACAAAGGAGCACATGAACAGAGGAACAGAGGCATGACCATGCATATTCAGGGCACCACAAATTGATGTTCAAAGATTGTTTTTCAACTGTCATCTTTAAAGCTTTTGATTCTGAGTGTTTACTATGATTAAAATTAGTCCCAGATAGTTCTTATGAAAGTCCCCTTCCCTAGTTTCTGACTCTTAGGTGAGTTAGTGTGATAGCATTAGGGGAAAAGAAACACACTCTGTAGAAGTTTGCAATTAGAAGAGAAGAAATAAATATTAAATCAAGTCAACATGAACCAAGAAAGGCAAATGTTTTAAATGTCTGAGTTGTTTACACATTACAGTTAAATGTAGCATTTACAGGAAAATCTTGGGGGAAAATAAGAAAACCACAGCAATCTAAATTATCTTCTCCACTTCCCAAGTCATTGGGCCAAGTTGCATACTTGATGAAAAGAAGTCCAGTTCTGTAATTTCTGCCTTTGAAAGAATAGACTGAGGAGTTGATGACAAAAAGCATGCAAATAAATTCTCATTCTTCTTCCTTCTCTTCCCCTTCCTCTTCCTTCTCCTCATCCTCTTCTTCTTTGTCTATTTTTTTCTAACCATCAAGAAGTAAAGATTATTTAATCTCCTCTGGAAGCTGCAGTCATTTTGTAAAATCAATTTTTAAAGACACTGTTGTCATATGTTTACCATCCAGGTGTCTACTTTCTCAAGGTAACCAAAAGGTTCACAAGGATTCTTATCTCAAACCGATAAACAGATGCAAACAAAGTCAGGCCTATCTAGGCTACCACAAGGCCTGTTTGACTAATTGCCCTGATAGATCCTTCTCCTGATGTCTAATGTTGTTATTGCATCCAGCATCGCTCAGATACCACATGTTTAACCCCTGACCCTCCAGCTGCCCAGACCGTGCCACACTGGAACGAGCTGTTCTCTATCATCACTTCCTCCTCACGGCAGCCAGAGAAAAAGATCTGTTTCTAAGCAAATAGCAAAGGCTCTGACCCCATCATGAGTCACCAGTCTGTCTACCCACATCCAAGATCCTCCCCCCCTTTTTGGTATTTATTCAGCTTGTCAGAGTTCCTGGCTAAAAGGATAGTGATTTTTGAGTTAAAGAGGATTCATGCAAACTCTGAGAATAGTAATTTCATAAATCTGAGATATCTTAAATGGCTGCTAAGGCTTCATATGAAAAAATCGATCTCATTCTACCCCCTTTTAAGGTAACATTTTATTCAGCAAAAAAAAAAAAAATAGCAAATAGCAAAAGCCATAGAATGAAAAAAAAGAAAAATATTTCAGGGCCATTCATTCTGATATAGGGAAATACCTAATTTTTTGTGTTTTGGGGCACTGATTTGTAATTACTATAAGGTACACTAAATACTATTACTAACAGCAAACATAAGCAAATGTATTTTATCTAAGATAGGTCATTTTTCTCTTGTAGTATGTTTTACACATCTTATTCACAAGACTTACTGATCAAGTTTTAACAAATACTGGCAACACATGGTAATTCAGCTGCTGACAGTCCTGGCTATGTATTGCTGTACAAAAATTTCATGTTACACAACACTGAAGAAACATTAAAGAGTAATAACAAAATAGTAAGCAGTGATTCTTATGACCATTTGTGTTAATTAATGAAATTATGTTGTCTTTAAGGAAAGGTAGAAAAATAAATGGAGAAGTAGAAAAGTATAATCACTGTAGAATATATTTGAAGTTTTGTTCTTTTTCTTTCAATATCTCAAACTTGAGTGGACATGAAATATTATAGGCTATAGCTCTGGGGAGAAAGATCTGTTCAGGTACATATTGCATTTTAGTTTTCACAAAACCATTTAACATAGGATCAAAGCACTGTGGCTTAATTATAAAAACACTCCTATCTTTCCAACACTTTGCTTATCCTGGTCTTTAGACCTTTACGCATTTTTCAACCAACAAAAAATAACATTTGTTTTGTGAAATTGATTCCTGAATGCTAATATTGTTATCAATCATTGTTATCCTTCCCACATAATACATTCTTGATACTTTGCCCATTAAGGAAACAGGATTGCAATGCGTGAAATATTGAGTGGATTGACAGGGCATTGATGATTACTGAAACAAAAAGATTAAATAGTCAAAGTTATTTGTGTCTTTGGAGCTACTTTGAAGGAGAACATGATACAGAAAGGGTCATCAGTGTCAGAAGATGGTCTAGGTTCAGCCTCATCAAGGTAGCTTCAAGCCTGCTTTTCTGAATCTTAGTTTTCTTTTAAATTAAATTAATGAAGACTTCCTACCAACTTCTGAAGCCTAAATGATATAAAGTGCCCAGCACAGCGACTAGAATAAAAGCCAAAGATCGATTCATTCAAAATCCCTGATCGCCCTCTCTTGTGAATTTGATCAAAACTTCTACCTTAGCCAATTTAACTTCAAGTTACTTGGAGAATAATTTAAGCTAACTCACATAAGTTTTGAAAATCTTGATCCACTGTGAGCAAGCTTGTCTTCTAAAAAGAGGGAAAACTATTATTAAACATCAGCAACTACTGTTCCACAAAAAGATATGGAAAAAATGTAGGTGAATTTCTACAAGTAATAACAAATTATTAGAAAATTTGGGGGGAATATGTCACACAGCATGAACAGAAAGCAAAGTTTGGGAGGTAAGGTAAGGATGTTACAAGAGAAATGGTAACAATTTGAGATTTTAGGAAGAGCTCTCCTGAGCTTCTACATTTAGAAGCAATACTACTAGTAGCAATTTATCAGAACATATGACTCAGTACCCTCATCTGTAAAATGGGACAGTTATACTTGCTTCATAGGAATACTTACTAGGATTAAATGAGATGATGGAGGTAAAGTACTTAGCCCAGCAGAGAAGGCAGACAATAAATTCTATTTTAATGTAAGTAGTATAAAAATTAATAATAATATGATATGATTCTGAAGCCATTGAGAATGCCATTAGGCTTTTTTAGAGTGTTAGATTCTCACACTTCCACAGATCTAAATCCCTTCAAAATCATCTCTCTCAAGTATTAATTCATGATGAAATAGATATTTTTACCAGTTTCCCCTTTCTCCATTTCTTATCTAACTCTCCAACCAGTGGCATACCTTCAAGTTAATGTCAATATATTACCCCACATTAAGATGAGTTCCAGAAAATTCCCCTTTTTGTGATTTATATACTCAAGGCCTAAAATTAATCATATCTCCACACATTTGGATCCGATAATGCAGAGAAGTGGGCAAATAAATAATTGGCCAGATTTTCAATGAATCCAAATAAAATTTGATAAATATGGGGAAAACTGGGCCAAGAATTTTTCTACAACAGGCATCTCTCCCCCTTCTTCCCTCCCTCCCTCTCTGTAAATATACCTGATGTAGCATTTTTAAATAAGCTCCCAAATGAAAAGTCTATTGTATGTAGTGTCCAGTTTTCTCTGCAATAAAAGGAAGTTAACTCTTTATCTATGTGATGCATCTAACTAAACTATACCTCTGTTTTTCTGCCAATTCATGGACAAAGACATTTTATGAAAACTACTTTTTAGTATACTAACTGCAAATAGTCACCACATTGCTCTGGAACAACTGTAGCATGAGTTCAAGGGTTTAACCTCCCAGCAATGATATTTTTAAATTGTACTTCTTGTTTAAATAAATGTAAGCAATTTGATTTTTCTCTATATAAAAAAATGTGCCAGATAAATGCTGTAAATCTGAAAGCAGAAAAGTAGGGAAGAAATGGTAATTTATATGCCACAGTGGAGTGTTACACAATTTTTGTTTAACAAAACATATTTTATTCTGCTTACACCTTGATCTATCGGACCCCACTGATTACAAGGCTGTAAATTGTGTGAAGAGCTCTGCAGAAAATCATAAAAGGGCAGCAAGGGGGCCTTATATCATGAAGTCACTTGGTCCTTAAGACTCAACCAGAACTTTGATATTTACTTTAAACACAACCATATATTCTTATTAATAATGAATAGAGTCACTTGTTTCAATTTCATAAGCCCAATGCACCAAAGCTGGTGAAATTTCTATTACCCATGACCTGGATATTAATCCTATGATTTTAAAAAAAGGTTCCATTTTTCAAATGTTGACTTAATGCTGAAACAATGAGAAACAACTTTCCCAGCAATTTTGGCACAGGGAACAGGGAAATAAGGGTGACCATTCTTTGTTCCCTGGAAAGGCTATTAAAAATACCTTGGGTTCAGGAAATACTTTTTTTCTCCCCTGGAATTAGGGGATATCTTCAGGAAACTCAGCAGATTAATAACATGAGCTCTGGCTCAACTTTATTTAAAAGTAAAGTATAAACCTTAACACTCATCTCAAAAGTAAAGTGTAGCTTAATATTTCATGATGCAACTATTTCATGTTTAAATATTTTTCTGTTGGTTCAAAATCTGATAGCAAGGGTTTTTCTTTTTTAAAAATTATTTTTTGTTTTAGTAGTCAGGTAGGGTAGAGATAAAAGAAGAATGTTGGCTAAACTTGTTTGGATTTTTAACATGAAGCTGCAAGATTAAAAACAGAAATGTATTTTCTAAAGTCACAAAGTGATATATGGGCCTAAGCACAGAAGATTTTTAAACTTTAAATTTGGGTTGACTTAATGACTTCATACCAATTGTTTTCATTCAGGTTTCTGAATCAGAAAACCCTATTAAAAGAAACAAGTGCTTCTTCATTCTTTGTTGGGCAAGGAAATAGTCTGTCTTTTGGTAGAATTTTCTCAATAATCCCAAACATTGCCCATGTTTTCTAATACTCATTTGTCAAACTCAAGGCCATTACTTTTGGCTAAGACTCAGAAGAATCACATGGAGAAAATTACATTCTGTACCATCACAGCTCTAAGCTAGGAACTTCACACTGGGGATAATGGTCTGGTCGGGTATGGAAGAGAAAGGTTATGGAAATAGAAAACCTTGACTCTGCTTTTAAAGAGCATACTTTTTAATTGGAAAACAAGAAGGAGTGTTAACTAAACAAGAACATGTTTCTGAAGTCATATGTCAAGTGCAGACTGAGGCTGTGTTGTAGACATGGAGAGTGCAGTGTAGAGAAAGAGTTGAGTTTATGAGACAGGGTAGACTCCCAGAAGATGTTGTGCTGAGACAGGCCTAAAAGAAGGGATGGACAGTGAGTTGCATATTCTGAGAGGTGGGAGCGATGGGGTGGTGGATGTAGGTGCTGAGCACACTAAGGCCAGGACTCTTTCTCCCTACCCCAATTCTCTGCATTTTTCTACCCATCCCCATGTTCCCAATAGCATTCGGGAAAATCCACAGGCAAAAGTGGTGTAAGTGTACATTTGTGCTTACATATGCTACTCCTACAGACCCTCAAATTGAGAACAAAATCAAGAGTGTGTATTTCAAAAACTATTAGCAAATATCTTTGTTTCTGGTCTACCGCGTAAGTGGTGAATACCTCAACTTGATATTAACTGCTCTGAACTTCAGTTTCCTTATCTATGAAATGGGAATGTTGATAATGGAGTTGTGAAGATTAATTTATTTAGTACATATATTGAGTCAAGTGCTTGGCACCTAAAAACCGTTCAGTACATGCCTGCTGTTGTGTAATATAATGATGGAGTTTATTCCCCAAAATAGAGATGTTTTGGGCATTCTATAGCACGATTTGCAGTATTTCACCTTCAACTTTCTGCACCGTGAACAGAGTGAATGCAGAGCAAGAATGAAACCTTTACTAACAAAAAGTGGATGCATTAACTTTTATAGGTTTGCATAATTTAGAGTGTGATATTTGGAGACTGAAGTTCTGTGTTGTATCCTCTCCTCCACCTCCTTCCCAGGTTACAATTACAATGGTTAGATTATAGAAACAGAACAAGATCTCATTTGGATCCTTAGTGGGCAACTCTGGTTCTTGATCATTTGAGCAACTCCAAGAGAGTGTGAGAATCTAAAATTGCTCAAGATCCTCAACAATTTCTCAAAATATAGCTCAAAGAACAGATACAAGAGTTAACCATGAAATATTTGATCAGCTAAGGTTGTCTGCCTTCTAACAAAGAACAAGTGTGATATAGATATAATCCTGGTAAACAAACGTAATCCCCCACCTTTTCTTATTTTAATTTTTGTTCTGTCATAAATGAAAAACTTGAAGTTTAACACTGTACAGTGCAATTTTAAAAGAATTCACCACAAATTTTGAGATCCCAGTGGCAGTGTTTTAAACACACTGTATGTGAGAGTAATAAAAACATTGTTTTAACTATTTCAATCTCCTATGGTCTTGGCTTGCAATACTCATTTCCCAAAGGTTTACTTTAGCCATTCCAGTCTCCTATAAGCACCAGCTTAACTTGAGAAACTTGAAAGGTAGCATTTCAAATAAAATGCCCTCAATATGTTTATCTCCATGGGTAATTTGTAACAAAACTGGAATAGCTATTTTCTGCCAAATGAAACACTGCAAAAGATAATTCTTTCAAATTTTATTTCACCATTGGGTTGTAGTCAAGAGACTATCAAGAGGTTCTACTTCTACAAGTCAAAAGAAATTATCTGCAGTCCTTTGAGGCTTGCAATTCCAGAAAGGTCAGGCATTCTGTCCCTAGAAAACTGACTGGTACAGGGAGAAATGGCAACCCACCAGTAAGACAGGTAGAAGGGAATTTTTAAAGCAATCAGCTAACTTCTGTGGCAAGATTTCCCATTATCAAGGCCAGGTTGTTTGGATACTAAATTTACATTTACCTGGAGGAAATAAAAATAAATTTGGAATAGGAGGGTTCCTGCTCTCCAGAAACAAAACCAGTTTTTAAGTAGGAACAGTAAAATTGATCAGGTGTGTTCTCTTATTTTCTCATTCAAGTACATTTTTCAAGAAACCATACATACCTACACAAATATACACATATTTATGTGTATATATATATATTATATATATATAAATATATATAGCAAATGTACACTCTGGGGAAAAAATAGACTTACAAGTGATTGGCTGCAAAATAATGGATTTTTTTTGCAGAAACAAGGTCTTGCTATGTTGTCTAGGCTGGTCTCAAACTCCTGGGTTCAAGTGATCCTCTTGCCTCAGCCTCCCAAATGACACCTTGAGAGTCAAATACATTTCTTACTAACTAATTAAAGTAATCCCAAATGCTATTGCATATTTTTATTTGAATCAGTGAAGATGAAAATAGCCATTCTCTGAATGTTTGTTGATGTTTCAGTTTAGAGGGCAGGGGTTTAGTTATGTTGTGACTGGAGAGAGTATATACTCATTTTTTCTAAGCATAGCTTTGACAGTCTGGCTCTCGTTCTGATGCATGGCTAAATCTAAGTCATCTACAACACAATGAGAAAAGTAAAATAATGTTCGTAAAACTAAGCCTTTAATCTGAAGAACTGTCTTATGTACTACCTGTCTTTAGAAACATTGACGATGGTAAATGCCGTGTTCTCTCCTAATTTCTTTGATGGATAGATTTGTTAATGCTAATCTCTAAGGTTTTTTTTTCCTGTTTACAAAATTCAAGAGTCAGAAATCTTCTGGTGTGTGTAGGAGGCATCGGGCTCACCATAATTTAGAATGGTTTAATTCACCAGGAAATGTGCTGCATCTTGCCTACATTTGGGGTAAAAATGTTGTAAGTACACTTATATATATTGTTCATTATGTATTTTTGGGAGGCAAAAATCATTATCTGTATATGTGCAAGCATAGAATCATGCTTTGACATTCTGACCTAGTACAGCTTGGAAAATTCGAGATACTTCCAATAAGCGCTGAATCCATGGATGGATTTTCTCTTTGGATCTACAAGATGATTTGGTAGATGCTCATTCATGAAGAGGCTCTCTAAGAACTATTACTTTCAACCACACACACACACACACACACACACACACACACACACCCTAGCACAAACAGACCGTGACTTCGGAGCCCAGAAAAGATGAGAGCCCTGCTTGAACAAAGAACTAAAATATGCCTTCAGGCGCCTCCTGCTCAGTCAATAGATGCTTCATCAGCCTGACACCCAAAAGTGTGGGAAGAGCTGGTAAAAGGGTTGCAGATTGGAAATAAAATGTCAAGAGCTGACAGGTTTAAAACCTGATTGTCTGGTATTTCTGTCACAATCTATAATAATGTGAAAATGACCAAAGCCTGGAAAAGAATATGTCTAGTTATTGTGTGTATAAGCAAATGAAAGGGGTAGAATGATAGAAACTGCCAGATTCAGTGGCATCATATTCCTTTGCCATTGGCCAAAAAGCAGAATGAGAAAATGTTCATGGTGCTTAGCCTGGGTGTGTGGCTTCTTGATCTTTCCTGTTAGCTTCTGGACTTTTCTATTGGAGTCACAGATAGGACTGCCCAAACTGGATGGATGACATGTAGAACCTGATACTTTTAAGTCTTAAGAGATGCCAAGAGAAGTGGCTGACAACTGAGTTAGCACCCTGCAGCATCTGGTAGGAGTTAGGTACCGTCACCCATTTATCATATATCCGTCTCCAGTGATGGAGAGCATCCTGGGATCAGTGTCTCAGAGCCTTTAGAATTGCATTAATCTTTTAGCACTCATTGGTAAGTGAGGATGCTTCCCCTAAACGTCTAACAATTATGGTCAATTCCCAGAAAATATAAGATAATATTGAAAACATGCCTAAAACACCAGGTAGCTCACACTGGTAATCTCAGTACTTCAGGAGACCAAGGCAGGAGGATCTCTTGAGCCCAGGAGTTAAAGACCAGTCTACACAATATAACAAGACTTCATCTCTACAAAAAATAAAAAACATTAGCCAGGTGTGCTGGTGCATGCCTGTAGTCCCAGCTACCAGAGAAACTGGGGTAGAAGGATTTTCTGAGCCCAGGAGGTCGAGACTGGGGTGAGCCATGATGATGCCACTTTTTTCCAGCCTGGGAGACAGTGCGATCCTGACACCAAAAAAAAATAAGTGCCTAATGGCCAGTCTAGAGGGAATTTTGCATCAAAAGTTATATATTAGTCTCTCTGCGAGTCATCCAAAACACTATATTAAAAAAATAACAACTCCTGCAGACTGAGAAGTGGGAAGTTCCAGGTATAAGGTTTTAATATTACCAAAAGCAAAGGAGAAGCCTGTAGTTTTGAGTTATCATATAATTGTTGCTAGGATGATCCCATAAAATAAAATAATCCTTAATCTAAAAATGAATCTGTTTGCAAATTAAATAGTTTGTCTTAAGTTCAATGCTGTTTCTTCAAGTGTTTGACTTAAAATACTTCAAGGAGCTCCTTGTAAAGATGACTGGGGTTTTCAAGTGTGATCCTAACCAACAGCATCAGGTTCCACCTGGAAATTTGTTAGAAATGCACATTCTTGGTCCCTGCCCAAAGCCTACTGCTACGGTTTGAACGTGTCTCCTCCAAAATTCACACTGAAACTGAATTTCCATTGTGGTGTTATTCAGATGTGTGCCCTTTAAGAATGATTAGGCCACGAAGACTCTGCCCACAGAAACAGATTAGTGCCTTACAAAAGGGCTGGAGGGAATTAGTTCAGGCCCTTTTGGTCCCTCTGCCTTGCATCCCATGAGGCTGCCACCAGGAGAAGATGCAGACCCTCACCAGACACTAGATCTGTTGGTGCATTGATCTTGGGATTCCTGGCCTCCCGAACTGTGAGAAATAAATATCTATTATTTATAAAATAAAAATTTAAATAAGTAAAAAAGAGAGTGCTAAATGGGGAATTTCTCATCTGTCTGACACATTGTATTGACTTTGGCTTTGGTGGTAGTAAAATTTGGGAAAAAAATTCTAGGACTTTTCTTCATTTGTCAAGAAAGTCACAGCTCTGTGCCACTGCTGCTGTTTTAACTACAGGATAAAGACGTAGCCACAAAGTCGTGGGAAGCCATTAGAATAGCATAGAATATTCTATCTTCTCAGCCCAATTCTGATTTTCTGAATTCTGTGACTACCAGAAGTTTCTTAATATCTATGTATTCTCATAATAGGTCATTGCAATAAATATTCTCAAGTACCTTCTGGTGTTGAATCTCTGTATTGCTATATAACCTGAGCCCCCTTCAATATTATGTATTTTTTTCTCCCTTGAAATAAGGGACAGGATTGTCACTAGAGGCTTTTCCAAGCATGGAGTTTTATCCCTTCTGATGTATAACCCAACCTAATTTATTGAGCACTTATAGTATATAATTTATTTTCACATGGATTAGTTCCTTATAAGAGTTATTATTAGCCTTATATTATAGATAATTGAAAATTCTGAAGCTGAGAGAAGTTAAACATCCTGCCCAAGGTCATATACTTACTGGATGTCTGAGTTGGGATTTTTAACCCGTCATAATATAATTCCAAATCCACCACTCAACCTCCCATTAGTGAAGCTATCTTAACTCTCATGGATTTTCTAAGAATTTGACCTTTAGGCCTCTTTGTAAGCCTAGGTTTAACCTCTGAAAATAGCTGTGGCCTACATCATTCAGGAGATGAGTAGACCAGTCACTCAGCCTTTGTGGCTCAAAATCCTTTGAGCAAGGTGGTTCTCCGTTGTCTTAGAAGCTAGAAAACAAGAAGGCAAAGTTGGAGATGGTCTGCAGTATTTTTCATTCCTAAAAACGCAGGACTAAGTTTATTATTGAATGTCTGGAGATATTTGTATAAACCTACAGTGTTGACTTTTCTCTCAAAACATATTTAAAACCTTTCTAGGTAAAAACACTAGTGAAACATAAATTTCTACTTTCTCTCTCCCTCAAGTATCCCTTTCCCGGGTATTCTTGGGCAAGGAAGGCCTTTATCTTACAAACTTTATGAGCTATTGACCATTAGTTATTGACTCTCTTGCCCTGCCTCATGTAGCTTGGCCAAGAACTTCCACCAACTCCTGTTGGACTGCTTTCTGCATAGGCACAGTGGACAGGTAAATGTGAGGCTATTTTCACAACACCTTATTATGGTTTATTACTGGTATATCTAGTCTCTGTGAATTAT
The DNA here is from genome assembly GCA_963574415.1 of Tarsius wallacei. Lineage (NCBI taxonomy): Eukaryota > Metazoa > Chordata > Mammalia > Primates > Tarsiidae > Tarsius > Tarsius wallacei. The sequence continues at coordinate 5,497 of CAUYQG010104143.1, read as the reverse complement.
CATACAATGTATAAAATAAATAAACCTGTACAGGAAATATAATTTTTTCTATAACTCAAGTTATTTGGGATTTAATAAAAACTATTCTTCGTGTCCAATTTTGAAATAATGGAGAGCAAAAACAATGAAGTTAATGAAGTTAGACAAGCAGAGATCAAAATAGCTGCTTTATACTAATAAAAATTAGATTGAGGAGCCATGCACAATGACTCATGCTTGTAACTCCAGCACTTTGGGAGGTCAAAGCAGGAGGGTCGCTTGAGGGCAAGAGTTTGAGACCAGCCCAGGCAACATAGTGAGACTCCTTAACTCAACAAAATAAAATTAGATTGGAGGATGTGGTTTAGATATGTGACCACAATAGATGTCCTACTAATGAATCCTAGAATGAGTCTCATGCTTCTAAGCCCGGGCAACAATGAACAACCATAGGCCATGTTAATGTCATCCTCATTAGACATGAGGTATAAGGAGTGGGCAGAATGCATCCTCTCTGTGGGAAAGCCTGGTTCTCTATGGGAAGAAAAGGATCAAGGCTCTTTTGTGCTTATGAGTTCCTGACCCAAACTCAGCATTCTGACAACACCCTCCCCGTCCCAGTAGGAAGAGCAAGTGAGTGGGAAAGGAGACCAGGAATGTTTAGAGAAAAGCTCCTCCCATTAGAAACCAGAGAAGCAGGGAGTCATTGAATCCCCAACTACTGAAGACAGGCATACACAGTATTCAGAACTTCTCAAGAGAGTCTCCTCATGCGCTGTGCCCAATTTCTAAATTTGCTTAGGTATTCGTAGCTTTCATGACACTCTAGGAGAATGCCAACTTCTTCTAGCCTTTTTCCAACATCTACTGTAAAATCAGTTGCCCACTACTTGGAAAATCCTAGCCCTGACAATGAATGGCTTATACCATGATCTATCTCCTTCCCCACATGAGTATATTTTTCATTTGAGTTTCTCAGACTATCACAACAGCCTCAAAGGTACTCCTTCAAGGTAGCCAGGGGTGGCATTTGGCATCTAGATCCATAGCATAATCTAAAAGAGCAAGTGGGTGCTTTGGGATGAAATTTCAGCATGCTTTGTCTTCCTGAATAGCCCAGAGTAGAAGTTCCTCCCTACTCACCTTCCAACATCCATATCCCTTGATCTATAAATACATCTTTCTGTTCTCTTATATTGCTCTGACCTAGGAGTAAATATTGACTCTCTCTCAGCCAGCACCCAAGGACAGATTCTTTCAGTTAAAATGTCACAGGTAGAGTTTATCATTAACAGACATAATGACCAGCCAAGTTACAGCAACAATCTTTCCAAATTTCCATGACTAACATTGAGTTAATACTAAGGTCTACTAACTTAAAAATGTTCTTTCCACACTACATTTTTTTCTTTTGAGAACCAGATCATGGCTTCTTGGACTTCTATATGGGAGATCCAATTAGTATTTTTCAACAATTTAAATCCAGTCACACTATAAATGTGATTTAAAATCTGCTTTGATGACATCTTATCTGAGAACTCTAGCTGAGGGCTGACTCTGACCTCATATAGTACTTGTCTGCATTAACTTTTTTAGCATAATATTATTTGTCCTGGCTTAAACAAAATTTATCTTCAAAAAGCCCTGGTTAGTTCTTTAAAACACTGACCTTGGATTATGTCTCCCAAACCTTCCCATGATGTGTTCACTGAATGCTAATTGATTGGCTAAAGAATTTGTCCTCATCTGACACCGCATTTGAGGATAATTCTGCCTAATTACTCATACTTCTTTATCAGTGTCATGTTTTGATACAACTTAATGGGGATAGGAGGAGGAGAAGGAGGAGAAGGAGGAGGGAGAAAACTAAGAAATTAAAGCCAGATAATTAACATGATTCAGCCCAAAGACATCCTGCTAACCACATCTAGCAGATGTGGAACAAGAAATTTAGTTCTCCTGATACTTGGTACGATGAAGTTTCTATATCACATGCTGAATCATTCTGGTATATTTTGGTAGTTTCCTAGGTCTGAGAAGCAATCCCCATAATCAAAATGCAAATTTTGGAAAAGATTGAGACTGAGTAGATTTTAGGTAGGTTACAGGAATCTGCATTTTTAGCAATTACCCTGGATGAAATCAAACAGGTAGTTTCAGAACCACAATTATATAGCTCTCGTCTTCCATCTACCTGTCTTGCGTGTCCTATTTTTTTTTTTTTGAGTTGGAGTCTCACTCTGTCGCCCAGATTGGAGTGCAGTGGCCGCTCCCGGCCACCGCAGCCTCAACCTGCTGGGCTCCTGCGATCCTTATGCCTCAGCCTTCCAAGTAGCTGGAACTACAGGCGTGCGCTACCACGCCCAGCTAATTTTTGATTTATTGTAGAGATGAGGTCTCGCCAAGTTGCCCAGGTGGGTCTCGAACCCACGGGCTCAGGCAATCCACTCACCTCAGCCTCCCAAGGCGCGGAATTACAGGCTGAGCCACAGAGCCCGGCTGAGTGTCCTATTTACTGTGTTATTTTTTTCTCTAGGCCTTACTCCAGTAAATATGTGTTGTGCTGAGTAAGAATGTTTAGAAGTGGATGAAGAACACTCAGATCAGTCACAAGACAATGTAGCCCAAGTGACTCTGGTCTATCACCACCACAGGTATAACCACACACTTGCAAAATCATAAGTCCCTTCCTCCCACCTACTCAGAATGAGCCCCAATGTGTAACAATGCTCTCTCCCTACTTCATGAGCTTTTAGTCAGCAGTGAGAACCAAGTAGGGTGCTCTAATTTTAATGTGCTTCTGACACACCTGATAAGAAAAATAGCAGCAACACAGTATCCCCCAAAACAGTGAAGTTCAAAGAAAAACATCCACTTGCTATAGACTCTTGAAGAGCAGGATGTAATAACTTTGATCCAGCCACATAGTTTGAAACATCCAATGTGTCCATAAATTCATATTATATCTGTTTTCTACCCTGATTAGAATATAAGCTACTTGAGGGCATGGATAATGTGTTTCTTGCTCACTCTTAGAATCTAGAGCCCAGCGCCAAATTTAGAAGACAGTGTGTGCTCAGTAAAAGTTAAAAAAAAATAAAGTCCCTGAAATAAAAAAACATAGGAGGCTCCAACTACCCATAGGAGACATTACTGTAGAAGTGTGTATGTTTTACACCAGTGCCCAACTTCTATAAAAAGCAGAAAATACAATGCCATTTTTTTTATATCTGAGAAAGTAATTCCAGAATGATACATCATATATAAAGAGCAGGATGATACCCATGAAATGCATGTGAAGTATTTAGTATTGAATCCAACACATAGTAGGTGCTCAATGAACAGCTATTGTTATATATTGCTGTTGGATTTTAATTTAAAAAATTCAGGAACTGACTTGCAGTTATATGTGGTTTCTTAGCCAGAACCTGACTGAGGATTAAAATTCCTAGGAACACTGCCTCTGAAGACAATAAGAATATGGTTCAGTAGTACGTACTTACAAGGTTTTCTCTGAGTTAGCAGAATATATGCCTCTGATCATTTTAAAATAAATCTGTCTTCCTATGATCTTTTAAAAATAAATCTGTCTTTCCATAAATCACACACATTGAGAGCAACTTTAAAAACATAATGAATAATTTTGTGGCATTTTCTAAGATCATATATATTTTAGGAAAAAGAAAGGCTATATATACAAGCAGATTCACGTGTGTGTATATGTATGTACTAGAAAGAGAAAAATTACTTTTTAATTGATATAGCCTAAGATTGTCTTTCTTGATTTTTACTGTCCCAAAATTCTTTTAAAACTAAATGGGTAAGTCAGAGACATATACTCTGCCCATAAACTCCCATGGTTCAAATTTTAGACCAATATTACACTCCAATAAATTCCTGTTTACCCACAGTCGAGACCACTAGGATAGGGAAGTACCATAAATGGATTTTATGGAATTTTTGTAAATGCCGTCTTCCAGTTTTATGCTAAAAGAGAGGGAAGTAGTAAGTAACTATACTGTTAAAGCTTTGGTCGATGAAAACAACCTCCAAGACGTGCCAAGGCTCGGGGCAGTCCGCTCTAGATTTCATGACCGGTGGTTCTTAACCTTTCATTTCTTAGTGATTACTCTGAGAGCCTCATGAAAACCATTGGTTTTCTCTGAAGAAATTCACTTTTATATATGCACATAAAATCTGGCATACAGTTTCAGGGTGTTCACAACTCCTGGAGAAATTAAGTTTAACAAAAAGCCCACATACTCATTATTTAAAAGATCTCCAGCTGAGGTTGAGAGTCATTACCCTTTCTTGCCAAATGCTACATGTTACCACTCGGTGGCTTGGTGGGAGAGAGCCAGCATGAAGCCCAGATGTGAGCAGGTGTTCCAGTAAGCAGACACTACTCTCTCAGAAGCCGTGGACATAGAGCTGAATGCATGACTCAGGCCCTGTCTTCAGAATGCTGCCCCATGATCTAGTTTTTTCTTTGAAAAATCCCCAAAACTGTCTCTTTATTAAATTATAATAAGTAGAATTGCCTTTTCTAGTGTTTTTCAATTATCAGCATGTCAGTAATCTGAAACATTCATTGCAAATATTTACTCCATGCTTGGTGTGTCTCTGGCACAGCACTAGACTGTGGCAGACATACAAAGGCAGTATCAGGCGTGGTCTTAGTCCTTGAAGAAATAAATCCAAAGTTGTTTGAGTTTGAAAGTCTGAGCAAACTTTGAAACAAGCACACACCCAATGACAACATAGTATGTACCAAATAGATCTTGAGATGTCTGGCATTGTTAAATATGTCACTAGAGTAATACACAGTATGTTTCAGATCACCAAATGTAGTGTCACATGTAGGGACGTAGTTGCCATGGTATCTTGGGACTCAGCCAGGTATGGCCTACTGGTTTACAAAAGGAGAGGACATATTTGGCTTAAAACTAGGACTGGAGACTAGTCCCTTCTCATCCTCTCCCACCTTCTTGTCACAGTAGCTAACTTAGGAGTATATGTGTCAAGCACTGCTCTAAGGTCTTTCCATAGAGTTGCCTCACAGGGCCAATGTCTCCTTCATTTTACCACTGGGATAATTGAGGCACACCTCATCAAAGATCCCAGGGCCAGGAAAATGAAACAACCAACATATCAACCAAGGCAGATCAGCTCTAGAGGCTGGGCCTCTAAATAGTGTGCTCTTCTGTTTGGGGACTTTGCGTTTATTTATTTATTTATTTATTTTTTATATTTATATTCAATATTTTTTATTATGGTATTGTGGGGTACAGTTAAAGGTTAGGTATACAAAAATGCTTCGTTCAGGCACCCTTGTTGATAAGAGGTGTCTCCCCATCCCCAGACAGATATTTACCAACATTAATCCCATCACCCTCACCCTCCCCTCCCCCATATTTTCCCACCACTGTCAGTTATTTTCTTATGGTAATACGTTGGATGATCAGGGTCTACTATATGAGTGAGAACATGTGATACACAGTTTTTTGTTTCTGTGAGA
>CAUYQG010104139.1:0-11261 GCA_963574415.1 Tarsius wallacei | reverse complement strand
ATTGTTAATATTTTAACATATTTGCTTGTGAACGTTCTCTTAATTATTTTTATTGTTATTATTTTTTACCTGAAGAGAAAATTTGGCCAGTGGGAGCCCATTCCTGCACTAGAATTTGTGTATACACACACACACATAGACATTTCTTTTTAACCATTTAAAGATAAGAACCTGACATAATTCCTTTTCATTCCTAAATATGCCAGCAAACTCATCCTAAGAATAAGATATTCTTCAACAGAACAGAAATGCTTTTTATCATATCCGAGGAAACAACTCAATAATATTATCTAACACAAAGCTCATATTTAAACTCTCTCAGTTGTCCACAAAATCTTTGTTGTGACTTTCTTGTTTAATTTTAATGATAATGAAAAACTTGTAAATCAACTGTCTTGAAGGACATTTCACATTTTGAGTTGATCTGATTGCTTCCTTTTGATTCGCTCCAGGTTAAAAGTTGTTGGCAAAAATACTTCTTATGGAATGTCGTGTCCTCTTACTGCTGATGCAGCAAGTACAGAAAGAGACACAAAATGCCAGGTTGTCTCGTTATTAGTGATGCTAAGTTTTATCATTTGGTTAGAGTTTATGCTATACTTGTACAGGGGGTGTTTCCCAAAAAAACCAGAATTATTTTTTGGAGGGGGATCCCATTGTAGAACAGGCTTCTCCTACTACTAGGTAAGTGTTCTAGAAATCCACTGGCATGAGTGTATCAGCTTTGTCCATTTCACCATGGATAATTTACGAGTCCACCTGCCCACTGCCCACACCCACTGCGTGTTCAGCAGTTCTTGACCAACAGAGGCATGACCCCTATGCCCCACCCTCCCTATTCATCTGATCTCACCCGGAGAACCTTTTTTGGGGGGGTTTTCCCAGATCAAAAAAGTCCTGAAAGGGCAAAGTTTTACCAATGTGGAAGAGGCAGAAGCACGGAAAGGGGTCCAAACTGATGAGTTCAAAAACTGTTGTGAGTAGTTGAAAAAGCGTCTCAGTAGACGTATTGCATCAAACGGAGAGTACGTTGAAGGTGACTGGAGTTTAAACAAATAACAATAAATATACAATTTTTTAATAAATAAATTCTGCTTTTTTGAGGGTAGTTCCCTTCATATTTCTTCAATGTGAAGCTATGTTTTGTGTGCATGTGTATAAGTAAAAAGTCATTTGATAACATTTTCAGATGTTTTAGTAACTTACTCCCTAAGAACTTTCCACCCAATGATGCATATATATATATATGTATGTCAACATGGATTTATGAATTCTTTTTAATTCAAGAATAATAATTATTGTAATTATCATTCCATTTTTCTTACGTAATTTTTATTATCCTATACCTGGCCTGTGAAAGTCCCTTCAGACAGGCTTCCATGTTGCTTTTTAAATGACTACATTATTGTTTGAATATTTTCTTGCTTTCTGGCATAACAATATACCCTAGGCTCATCTTGTAATTTCCCTGGCCAAGATGTGTCATTTTTCCAATAGGCCTTTATTCCTTAGAAGGAAGTGATCTATAGAAACCAAGATCTGGGTTCTAAATGTGCTTGTTACTGAGTTATCAAGGTTTCTCATGAACAGAGCTAGAAAATACATAACATTTTTATTATGAATTTACTGTGGTTAGCATTGAATGAAGACAAGGAGAAACTGACTAAAAAAGGAAAATGAGGGAGTTTGTTTTGTTTTGTTTTTTTAGAAGCGTTCTGCATCTTGATTGTGGCAGTGATTATATAGCTTTATGAATTTTTCACAGCTCATAGATCTGTACACCAAAAAGAATATATTTTAATGTACATAAACTGTGTTAAATGTATGAATCTATACTCATACATCAAATCCAGATCCAATGACAGATTTTTTTCCTCACTCTTCTTTATTCTGTTTTGTTTTTTGGAGTTGGAGTCTCACTTTGTGGCCCAGGCTGGAGTGCAGTGGCAAGCTCATGGCCACTGCAGCCTTGACCTGCTGTGCTCAGGCAATCTTTCTGCCTCAGTCTTCCAAGTAGCTGGAACTACAGGCACACGCCACCATGCCTGGCTAATTTTTTGATTTATTGTAGAGATGGAGTCTCACCCAAGATGCCCAGGCTGGTCTCGAACGCCTGGGCTCAGGCAATCCTCTCAACTCAGCCTCCCAAAGTGCTGGGATTATAGGCTTTAGCCACTGTGCCCAGCCTTTTATTCTGCAATTGTATCTCCCTTCTTCTACAGAGAAAACCCAGGTTCTCGGTAACACCAGTATATGTACTCATGTACTCTACCTTACAAGAAATATAAAATAGCTTCAGGGAGTTTCAAATTTCAACATCAACATCACTATCAGCAATGACAAATCAGGTAAGTAAAATTCAAGATTTTTTTGCATTTATTTTAAATTTTAGAATAAATTCAATCAAGGGTGAAGTTCATATACTATGTTTAAAATGACTTGAATTGTTTTCTCTATATGGATAATAAAACCACATAACAAAACTATAACTGAGTTCAAATATAGTTTTGAACTCAGTTAACTGGGAAGGAAAAAAAAACCAAATATACAGTAAGGTTCATGTGTATTCAATTTTATGGTTGGCTTCTTTAATTATGATTTTTTTTTAACATGTATAACATTTCTCTGGTTCAATAGTCAAAACTAAATAAAATAGAAATTTTACTCCTATCCAAACTCTTACATTCCATTTCCGTTTCATTTGCAAAAAAAAAAAAGCATATATTTTTATTTCTCTTTTCTTACACAAATGTTAGAACACCTAAAATCCTCTTTTGAACCATGCTTTATTCATTAACACTATACCTTGGGGATCATTCTATAATTCACACAAATATTCTTCTTCACTGCTACAGAGTACCTTATTGTGAGACTATGCCTTATGGTGTGAATATGCCATAAATGTTCAACCAGTCTCCAATTATTGGACATTAGTTTATTTCTCATATTTTACTAAAATGTATACTGTCATAATGAATAATCTTGTGATACTTTTGTATTTGTGGAGGTTTATTATTTTTTTTGAGTTGGAATCTCACTTCGTCACCCAGGCTGGAGTGAAGTGGCACGCTCACAGCCACTGCAGCCTTGACCTGCTAGGCTCAGGTGATCCTTCAGCCTCAGCCTTCCAAATAGCTGGAACTATAAGCATGTGCCATCACGCCCGACTCATTTTTTGATTTATTGTAGAGATGAGGTCTCACCAAGTTGCCCTGGCTGGTCTCGAAACCGTGGGCTCAGGCAATCCTCTCACCTTGACCTCCCAAAGTGCTGGGATTATAGGCGTGAGCCACCATGCCCACTGAAATTTACTTTTAAAGTACATCCTTGGATGTGAAAATGTCAAGTCAATTGGTGAATGCATATATAGCTTTGTTACATATTACCAAATTCCTCTCCAGGGCATATGTACTGTCTTATCTTTCTACCACCAATAGAGGTGCTGAGAGCTGTTTTCTCATAGTCCCACAGGGTTACCAATAAAGTGTATGATCAATTTTAGGTAATCCCATATGGGAGAAATTATAGTTCACTGCAGTTTTAAGTTCCATTTCTTTAATGAGTAAAGTTTAGTATATCTCCATAGGTCTAATACCTATTTTAATGTATTTTTCCGCCCATTTTTAAAATATGTTTTTCAATGGATATTGTGGGCTCACCCCCCCTGATTTTAAGATATCTTTGAGGATTAAATAGTCTAATAGGTAATACAAATTAATAACATCCTCCCATTTTTATTGTTTTGACTTTATGTTTTTATGAACAATATCTTATTTCCACATCATAGAATTTATTAACATTTTCTTTTATTTTTCCTAAATTTTCAATTAAATCAGAAAGACTTTTTCTGTAGCCACACCTAGTATGAAAGGGGTTCTTTATTTTTTAGTAATTGTGGTTTTATTTGTTGTTTTTAAATCTCTGCTCTATTTGCAGTTTATTCCTTTGTATGAATTCTACTTTGGAAACCGTTTTGTCATTTTTAAATGGCTATCCACTTGTTCTACTTACTGAAAAGTGATTCGGGCACAATCTTCATAATGCAGTAAATTTTCAAATACATTTGGGTCAATTTGGAGGGCTTCTATTCTGTTCCAGTGATCTTTCTGTTCAGGTACCAATTCAACAGTGTTTTGCCTAAAGAGGCTTTATAGTACTTTTTTTTTTTTTTTTGAGCTGAGTGCAGTGGCACACTCGCGGCCACCCCAGTGTTGACCTGCTGGGCTCCAGCGATCCTTCTGCCTCAGCCTTCCAAGTAGCCGGAACTACAGGAGCGTGCCATCACACCCGGCTAATTTTTTATTTATTGTAGAGATAAAGTCTTACCAAGTTGCCTGGTCTGGTCTCAAACCTGCGGGCTCAGACAATCCACTCACCTCGGCCTCCTAAAGTGCTGGGATTATAGGCTGAGCTAGTGTATTTTAATAATTGGTAGGGTTGTTCACGTCTCATTGGGATTTTTAAACTTCATACTTTTCCATGCTATCCTTGCATGTTTTGTTCGTTTGTTTTTGTTTTTTTGAGTTGGAGTCTCACTCTGTCTCCCAGCCTGGAGTGCAGTGGCAAGCACAATCACATTATTTTTACATATAGACATTACAAGCAACCCATCTAGCTCCAGAAAACAAGAACAAGCTTGTTAATATTTTTATAGGGACTGTTTTTCATGTACATATCACCTTGGGGAGAATTGATATCTTCATGACACCAACACATTCATCTAAAAACAAGAAGTGTCTTTCTTTTGTTCAACTCTCATTTTGTGTCTTTCAGGAGTGCTTTAAAGTTTTCCATCTGTTTTCACATATTTAAAGTATGTTTCTTAGTATATTATTTTTATTGCAATTTTATATGGAGCTTTCCGCTTCCACGGGATTTTCTAACTAGTTATTATTTGTATAAGCAGAGGCTATCGATTTTTGTAGTTATTTTATATCCCACTTTTCAATTGAATTTGTATTAGTGTTGTCATCATTGATTCTCTTGGGTATTTTGAAGTGTGCTATTTTATCATCTGCAAACAGACATGGTTGTACTTTTCCTTACCTATCATTATGTTTCCAGTAGTTTTCTCTTGTTCTTTTTTCATTGGCTACTTCCAATGCATGGATTGCTTGAGATCAGGAGTTCGAGAATAGCCTGGGGAACACAGTGAGACTTTGTCTCTAAAAATATAAAAAATAAATAAATAAGCCAGATGTGGTGGCAGGTACCTGTAGTCCCAGTCACTTGGGAGATGGAAGGATCACCTGAGCCCAGGTGGTCAAGGCTGCAGTGAGCCGTGATCATGCCACTGCACTCTAGCTTGGGCAATAGAGTGAGACTCTGAGTCAAATAAATAAATAAATAAACAACAAACAAACAAATAAATAAAGGTCATATAAAAGAGAATAAAGGAGAAACATCTAAGACTGGGTAGTTTATAAAGACAAGAGGTTCATTTGGCTCATGATTCTGGAGACTGTATAAGACACATGGCATCTACATCTGCTTCTGGTGAGGGCTTCAGGAAGCTTCCAATCATGGCAGAAGGCAGAGTGGAGTAGGCATCACACGGTGAGAGAAAAGGTGCAAAAAAAAGGAGGAAGAGGTGCCAGACTTTTTTTAACAGCCTGATCTTGTATGAACTAATAGAACAAGGACTCACTCATTCATTCATTACCAAAGGGACAGCACTAAGCCCGTCATGAAAGATCCACACCCATGACCCAGACACCTCCGCCTAGGCCCCACCACCAACACTGGGAATCAAATTTCAACATGCGATTTGGAGGGGACACATATCTAAACGACATCAGTTAGAAAAAACATTCTAGTCTTGTGAACTGTGATCTATCCTAAGATGATACAAATCTCATAATAGATAATGAGATTAAAGTAGACCTTTCTGAAAATTTTCTGATTTCCTCTTCTTTTGTTTTTTTTTTTTTGTTTTGAGTTGGAGTCTCCCTCAGTCATCCAGGCTGGAATGCAATGGTATGCTCACGGCCACCCTAGCATTGACCTGCTGGGCTCAGGCTATCCTTCTGCCTCAGCCTTCCAAGTAGCTGGAACTACAGGCATGCGCTACCACGCCCAGCTAATTTTTTGATTTATTGTAGAGACAAGGGCTTGCCAAGTTGCCCAGGCTGGTCTCGAACTCACGAGCTCAGACAATCCTCTCTCATTGGCCTCCCAAAGTGCTGGGATTACAGGCTTGAGCCACCTGGCCCGGCCTTCCTCTCTTTTTTTATTGGAGCTGCTGCTGTGCTTGTGTAAGCATGTGTTTAACTTGTCTTCCAGTCAAGCCACGAAAGTCTGGGACAACTTCTTTCAGGAATGGGAAAGCAGAGGAAAGAACATATTCGATGACGTTTGCAACCAAAACCAAAACCAAAACCTTTGTTTCAGATTGCAGTTCTCATGGTTCTGTGACCTGCTTCCAATTGCTTTTGGCAGCCCTTACATATGCGTGATCATGGGAAAGGCTGGGCTGGGGGCCTCAGAGTCATTGGCTCAGGTCTCACCTTGTGAGATCATCTTATTGTGGTAAAATTTGAGTTCCTGCGTGTCACCAAGGTCTTAGCTGTACACTCGGGGGGAATGAAAATATACTCATGTTAATTAACAGATTTAATTAAGTTTTTGTGCTTATTCTGAGCCCTGTTTCAAAGACTTTACATGTATCAATTCACTTAGTATTTCTAACAACCCTAGGAGACAGGCACTTAATTTTAATAAAAGAAAATAGAGAAATAAGAATCTGGAGTAATTTGCCCAGGACCAAGGCTATTAAATGTTAGAGCTAGAATTTGAACCCAACAATTCTCCCTTTCTTTGATAAAGTGAGAAATAACTGAGAAAATGTAAATTAGTGGGGAATGGTTAAAGATTTCTCTATTTCCAATAGAGAAACCTGCTGAGGAAAGAGTGAGGTGGCATCAACCCGGGGAACACCATCCTAGAGACCCCCGCCACTTTGCCAGCTACCCCGGGATGGAAAATTACCAAGTAGGTCAAAGTCACAAAACATCCTGCTGTATGTAATACCTAGCCTGACCACAAAGCCTCCTCCCAACTTACTTAACTACAAGCCTTAGTCACCCCCTAGCAACGCCAGCCACAAAATTTTCCCCACAAGCCTGTAACGACGCTAGCTTGTGAGCGGCATTGGGTTTTAGTCTCATCTGGAGTCCCCTCTGTAGGTTTCCTCCCTGGAATAAACCTTGGAATAAACCAGCGGGGAGGAGGGTACATTCTATATGAGCAATGATCGCAGCCTTGACCTTGTACTTAAAAGGAACGAAACAAATCATCTTAGTTCCCAGATAGAGGTAAGGTTTAGTGGTCCAGGCATGGTCATTTCTCCTTGTAAAAAAGTCAATAAATCTATAAGGAATGTTTAATAACTTTGAATTAATGCCCTGTGACCACTTCTTGCTGTTCAGTAACCCTGAATGGTTTCTGTTACCTGCTGGGGAACAGTGATTGCATGTTTGGGTTAGGTACTGGCCTCACGTGTAAGAAAAAAGTTCAACAGCTCCTCCAGGCAGTCCCATAAAAATCTTGCAGAAAATTCCATTGGTTTGCCCACTCAGGTATTCACTCTTCTTTTGCTTATGTTTAGCAAGTTGGAAAGAGGACAGAAGATAAACTTGGGAGAAAATAGAAGAACAAATGGAAACTTACATAGATTTCTTATGGTAGAAAAAGAATGAAGGCCCTAGGAGAGCTACGGTCGGAAAGATTCTCCCCTCTCTCCTTTTTGCCTCCCCAGCTATGCCCAGTTCCATTTTAATCACACCAGGCATCTGACTGTGCTCTGTCCTTCCACTCACCCTATGAAATATCCCTTTAACAGCAAAACTTTGCCTTGCTAGTTTTTCTGTGAAGACTACCCTTCTCCCCTTTCCCACCTAGTGAAAGCTTATATCGGAAAGCATTTTGGCTCCAAATTAAAATCTTACCTCTTCATGAAAGTTTGCTGACCATTGCTGGTCAGAAGAGATTTTTCTACTCCTCTGAACTCCACTTATATTTCATTTACACTATTTTGTGCAGCACTGAACAAGTTCTGCCTTTTATGTTATGTGTATAGGTTGCACGACTGGCTTTAAAGTAGAGTGGTAGGTATCTTTTTTGCCTGTCCAGTACACTGGAGGTGTCAGTCATGGTATCCTGACTTCTCTCATTCTTCCCAACCACACACGTGCCACCTCCAGCTTCACAGGGAGGTGAGCATGTGACTCAGTTCCTTGTAATTGTCACTGGGATCAGTTTATTACCTTTGCAAAGGAGAGTTTCTCTTCTTGTTGAGGTTGCTAACCTGAAAATATGTAGGCATGGAACTGTTGGCAGTCATTTTGTCAGTGCTGACATAAAGCTCATCTGAGAAAAGTGCTCATCAGAGAGAAGGAGAGCAAGGGAAGAGGGAGAGTGAACCCCGTCAACATTATTTGAGCCCCTGGATTAAGTCTTTCCTGGAGTCAGTTACCTTGTATTTCCCTTTCCCTTTATTCATATTTTTCTTTTTTGTATATAGTGTTAACTATTTTTTGTTGTTGTTTTATTGAGTCATGGTAAACACACTCTAACAAATTTGTAAATATTTTAAGATCAAGACTCAGATGTGGTTTATCTTTCTTCTCTTCTTCCACCCAGAATTTGCCGTAGACAGCTGAAAGACTGAATGAATTAATGAATGAGTGGTGCCTCAGAACACTGGCTTTAATTCTCTCAATTGCATGCACCAGAAAAATGCAAGCTTTGCAGCTAATTGAGTTTATATCTGTGATTCTCCAGCTTAGTATTTATTTTATTAAGAATTTAGCCTGTTTGATGGACTGCTTTCTCTTCTGACATGTTTTCCAGAGTGATGTTCTATCTGTTGAGTATGAAAGAACAAGGAGTTCAGCTGGTTCTCCTCAAGGCCCAGGTTTAGAAAGGAAGTGGTACATTTCAAACAGGTCGGTGGATGTAAGTCAGATGGGCTCTGATGCATGATTGCACACACTACACACACATTTTAAGGACTCACCTACGTTATGCTTCTCTCACTTAATTTTTCCTGTTTCTTTGTTTCTCTAAATCTTTGTAGCATTTTTCTTCTTTTTAATTTTTTCTTTATGATAGTTTTATGAGATATTTCTCATATCATAAAATTCACTCACTTTAAGTATACAGTTCAAGCTAGGCGTGGTCTCATGCATGTAATCCCAGCACTTTGGGAGGTGGAGGCAAGAGGATTGACTGAGCTCATGGGTTTGAGAGCAACATGGCGAGACTGCATCTCTACAAAAAAGAAAAAGAAAAAGAAATTAGCTGGGCGTGCTGTAGTTTCTGCTTACTTGGAAGGCTGAAGCAGAAGGATCACATGAGCCCAGCAGGTTAAGGCTGGGTGACAGAGCGAGACTCCAAATTTTAAAAAAATAAAATGAAATAAAGTATACCATTCGGTGTTTTTTTTTTTAGTGTATTTCATCGTTATGCAATTATCACTACTTTTAGAACATCTTCATGATCCTCAAAAGAAGCTCTGTACATATGAACATTTATTTCCCATCTTTCAACACCCCCAGTCCCTGGCAACTACAGATATTTTCTATCTGTATGAATTTGCCTTTGGTAGACGTTTTATGGACATAGACTCTTCAATATATGGTACTTTATGACTGACTTATTTCACTTATTATATCGTGTCAAGGTTCACTGATGTGGTATCATGTATCAATATTTCAGGTTTTTATTGCCTAATAATTTTGCACTGTATGTATACGCCACTTTTTGTCTGTCCATTCAGTAGCTGATGGAAACTTACATTGTTTCTACATTTTGTTATTTAAATAATGTTTCTATGAACACTCATGTACAAGTTTTTTTGTTTGTTTTGTTTCGTTTTTTAAGTGAGAAAGCAGGATTTATTGAGAGGACAGAAAAGCTCCCACAGTGGGAGGGGACCCAAGGGGCTTACCACATGTTTTTGCATAAACATTTCTTTTGGGTATTTGCCAAGAAATAGATTTACTGGGTCATATAGTAATTTTATTTTTCTCTTTTTGAGACACTACCAACTCTTTCCCAAAGTGACTAACCTTCTTACATTATCACTAGCAGTGTCTGAGCATTTCCAATTTCTCTACATCCTCACCAACAGTTGTAATTGTCTATTTTTAAATATTTATTTTATTCTATTTTTCTATTTTATTTTAAAGATGTGGGGTACCATTCAGGATTAGGCATATAAGTGGACATTGTACAAATAAAATTTGGGCCTCCCTTTATTCCCTACTTTGTCTGGTTTGAAATCAGGTACCCTTTTTGATGTTTTGTGCCACCCCCTACCCTGTTAGTATCCTGCTACTGTCAATCCCTTTCTTACAGTATTATGGTAAATATTCAGGGTCCACTTATGAGTGAGAATATGTGGTACTCTCTTCTTTGTTTCTGTGATAGATCACTGAGTACGATAGGCTCTAAATCCTTCCAAATTGCTGCAAAGTCCGTATGTTTGTCCTTCTTAATGGCTGCATAATATTCCATCGTCTATATGTACATTTTTTTAATCCAGTCCAGTTTTGATGGGCAGCATGTTGGCTCCATGTTTTTGCTACTGTGAATAGTGCTGTAATAAACATGCGTGTGCCGGTATCTTTTTGGTAAAATGATTTGAGTTCCTCTGGGTATATTCCTAGTAGGGGGATTGCTGGATCATATGGAAGGTCAAATGTCTAGTTCTTTAGAAATCGCCACACTGCTTTCCATAGAGGTCGAACTAGTTTGCGTTCCTACCAGCAGTGTAGAAGCATTCTCTTTTCTCTACAACCTCGCCAGCATCTGCTGTTGTTTATCTTATTAATGATAGCCATTCTTACTGGAATTAGGTGGTATATCAGTGTGATTTTGATTTGCATTTCTCCGATGATGAGTGAGGCTGAGCACTTTTTCATGTGTCTGTTGGCTGCCTGTATATCTTCTTTTGAGAAGTGTCTATTCATGTCTTTTGCCCACTTTATAATGGGACTGTTTTTTTCCTTTCTGAATGTTTGAGTTCCTTGTAGAGCCTAGATATTGGGCCTTTGTCAGATGGACAGTTGGCAAATATTTTTTCCCATTCTGTGAGCTGTCTCCCTAATCTCTTGATGGTTTCTTTTGCTTTGCAGAAGCTTTTCAGTTTAATGAGGTCCCACTTGTCTATCTTATCTTTCATGGCATGGACACCTGGGGTTTTGATCAGGAATTGGTTGCCTACTCTAATTTCTGTAAGGGTGCTTCCTGCGTTTTCT
>CAUYQG010104130.1:0-16886 GCA_963574415.1 Tarsius wallacei | reverse complement strand
CATTCTGGGGAACATAGTGAGTCTCCGACTCTGCAAAGAGAATTTAAAAAAATTAGCCCAGTATGGTGGTGCATACCTGTAGTTCTAGCTACTTGGGAGGCTGAGATGGGAGTATTGCTGCTGCCGTGAGCTATGACCATGCCATTCCACTCCAGCCTGGGTGACAGATTGAGACCACGTCTCTGACTAAATAAGTGAATCGTGTGTGTTATGTCCTAGATATGGGTGAATAACCATTTATGACTTATCATCAATTTTTCTCTGTTAGGAAGAGAGAAAAATAGCGGATGACAAAATTAAAAAGCTAAAACTTCATGCTAAGGCCAAATTAACATCTTTGAATAGACACATAGAAGAACTGAAGGCACAGGGAGGGACGGCTCTGACTACAGAACCTCAGTCAGAGGAGAAACTCTCTAAGGTATGGTGGCCAACGTAGCAGATCTTCACTAATCAGAAACATTTAGGTTGATAAAATGGTAAACTGTCAACTGATGTTTATTCTTATGGAGCGTATTGTCCGTCTGGACTACAGGACACACACTGCAATAATAAAAGGTCTATAGAAAACATGAATATGAAATGCCAGTGGTGACTTCATGTTATTACAAAAAGATCAAAGGAAGCCTTAGGTACTCAAGTGAGGATTGTTTTTTATGTGGTAAAGAGGAGTAATATGTACCCTTTGAGGGCATTGCATCATTGCTTAGAAGTTCAAGGTAGATGACCAAAAATAGAGTATTGAATTAGGTGCTCTCTAGGTTTTCTCCATCTCTGAAACTGTGTAATTCACTAACAATACAGAATATTCTATGTCTTTATATGGCCGCAAGTGGTGAATTAAACTTTCATACATTGTGGACTCAATCAATGAATTACCTTGTGCTCCCCAGAAGGAAGGCCTTCTAGGTTTAGACTGCCATCCACAAAACAGTTTTCTGTTGGTGATACAGAGGAATAAGGAAAGTACTGCCATTTGAGGATTATTGTCCCAGTACTCATTCTCATTACTTTTCATCTATGGTTAAACCCCTAATATTTACATTCAGTCAGTTACTTAAGAGAAAAAGAAGGTTCAGTGTTGTGGAGTGTTTGGTATAGAAGATATGAACACAAACATATCACTTGTTTACACTGTAGTTATAAAGTGAGCCTAGACTTCACCTGTATAAAAAAAATCTTTTTATTTTCTTAGTTTTACTCTGATTCACTCTTTGTCCTGCTACTGTTCTTGTTCTCAATGCTCTTAGTTCTTGGGGATGCAGCTTGTTTTGTTTTGTTTCTTTTTTCTGAGGCACAGTTTCACTCTGTCACCCAGACTGGAAGGCCATGGCATGCTCACAGCCACTGCATCCTCAACTGGCTGAGCTCAGGTTATCCTTCACCCTCAGCCTTCCAAGTGGCCAGAACTCCAGGCAAAGGAAACCATGCCTGACTAATTGTTTGATTCATTGAAAAGATGATGTCTTGCCAAGTTTCCCAGGCTTATCTCAATCCTGTGGGCGCAGGCAGTTCTCTCACCTCGGCCTCCCTTAGTGCTGGGTAATTACAGGTCTGAGCAACTGCATTTGGTCAAAAGAAATGGGCTTTTAATCAACTTTCTAGGCCCAGACCTTTGGGCTACTAGTTAGCAATTCATTGTTCTGCTGAGACTTTCCTTTTGGGGGCTAATGCTCAGAGAACATTACTTGCCCCTAATTGATAACCTTATTTACAATTATTTTAAAAGCTCTTCTTTATCGTCTCAAATCACTCTTTCATCTTGATTCTTCTTATCTTATTTTCTGGCCTTCCTTTTTTCCTCTTCCCCTGGCTATGGTGAAGAATCTCCCATTTGGACACGAATACCTTTTCCCTGGTGCATTGACAATCTCTTGTCTAAACACTAGAAATCACCACAGGGATTGGACGTGGAATTGAACAGCACAACACAGCAGGATGTCCTGGAGCATCTAGCTTCTGCAGAGCAGTTGGTAGTGAGCCTAAAAGATGTCATTAGACAGAAGGATGAGCAACTGCAGCAGAAAGATGATGGTTTACAGGTACTCTTTCATTTATCCTTTCTTGCAGAGCATTTGATAAAGGATAGATACAGCATTCACTTATATTTGTGTCTTCCCTTAGAGTATTAGAGAATCGAATTCTAATTTTTCTAATATTGTTTCATTTTGCCTATTGTAAACAACTTTTGGGACAGGCGTGGAAGCTCATGCCTGTAATCCCAGCATTTTGGGAGGCTGTGGTGGGATGATCACTTGAGTTTATGACCAGTCTGGGGAATATAGTGAGACCCCATCTCTGTAAAGAAAATTTTAAAAAATTAGCCCAGTGTGGTGGTGCATGCTTGTATTTCTACTTAGAGAAATTTCTACTTGGGAGGCTGAGATAGGAGGCTGAGATCAGAGTATTGCTGTTGTCAAGAGCTATGACCACACCATTCCACTCCAGCCTGGGTGACAGAGTGAGACCATATCTCTGACTAAATAAGTGAATCGTGTGTGTTATGTGCTAGATAACTGGTGAATAACCATTTATGACTTAATCAACCATTTTTCTCTGGTAGGAAGAGAGAAAAACAGCAGATGACAAAATTAAAAAGCTAAAACTTCATGCTAAGACCAAATTAACGTATTTGAATAGACACATAGAAGAACTGAAGGCACAAGGAGGGACTGCTCCGACTACAGAACCTCAGTCATAGGAGAAACTCTCTAAGGTATGGTGACTAATGTAGCAGATTTTCACTAATCACAAACACTTAGGATGCTAAAACAGTAAACTGTTAAATGATGTTTTTTCTTATTGCGCTTACAGTCCAGCTCGACTACAGACCTTACTGGGATAATATAAGTTCTCCAGAAGCCATGGATATTAAATGCCGGTTGTGACTTTCATGGAATTAAAAAAAGTTCACTGGTAGAGACAAGTATTCAAGTGAGGATTATTTCTCATGTATTAAAGAGAGAGGAACACATACCTTCGGAGGTGTTTCATCATTGTTTAGAAGATCAAGCCAGATGACCAAAAATAGACTACTGATTTAGATGCTCCCTAAGGCGTCTTCCTGCTCTGAAATTGTGTAATTCCTTTGTGGAGTTCCTGCCCCTGCGGGGTTCGGGGGTCTCTGGCAGATGTGATGGCATCAGCAATTCTTTCTGATGGGATAGATATTAGAAGGAAAGAAACTGGACAACTGTTCAAAGAGATTGAGCAGAAGCCATTTAATGGATGTAAACTCAGGGCTTTTATCTCCAAACTCTGCAGTTATCAAAAGGGGAACTCCTGCTGCTATGGTTATACAAAAGGTAGCATGTGCCTTTCACATGACCAGGTCCAGGTGCACACAGGACACCCCCCACTCTCAAGCAGATGTATTTTTCAAAGATGAAGAAAAACATGAAGTTCTTATCCAGTTTCTATGTACCCTTAATTGTTTATAGCTACATATCATCTTTCAATACTTACACCTGAAACCAACATAATGATATATTACCTTTTACTGTTCTATGCTAATTCAAACTGGTTTTATGAAACAGTTGCTGCTATAGTTACACTCTCCTAGCACCATCAAACCTAATTCAAACTTCACTGGCCCCCCGAATCAAACTGAACTAACCACATTTTCTATAACAAAATAATTACTTAAATTTTCTTAATCTACATAAACAATATCCTAAAACCTATGTCTACAAATTTCGAATCACATCAAGAGAATCTGTGACTTGCACTAAGGCTCCTCAATGTGACTCAACGTCAAAACTTAAATTGTTTAAAATCAAAAGATGATAAACTGTGGAAAATGGAAACAATAGACTCCCAAGTTGGCTGTGTTCGTTCCGGTTTCAGAGTCCTCTGTTAGAGCCAACAGGAGCCTTTTCTGGTTGCTTGTGCCAAGTGGAAAAGGAGGGAGGGAATTGGGTCAACGGCTCCTAAACTCATCCTAGTGGTCTCGGGGTCCATGGCCCTCCCTGATCCCTAACGCTCAGTGGGCCTCTGTGGCTGGCTCTCAACATTCCGTAACTTAATACAGAATGTTCTATGTCCTCATACGACCGCATAGTGGTGAAATAAACTTTCATATATTGTGGACTGAGTCAGCTGAATTACCTTGGGCTCCCCAGAAGAAAGGTCCTCTCTGTTTAGACTGCCACCCACAAAACAGTTTAATGTTGGGGATACAGAGTAATTAGGAAAGTCTGCCTTTTTTTTTTTTGTATTCTGGGAAATTTATTTTGTTGAGTTAGCATCTTAGGCTGCTAAGCAACAATAATAAACAGTAGTTCATGTGTTTATTGTTTTTCTTTTCTAGAACATTAACATATTAAATATATGCTAAGTTTTCTGGGAGATTTGGGATGTCTCAAGGGATATAATATAATTTATCATAATTAAATTAAATTAAGTTTAGGTTCTTGTTAGGAAAAAAGTGATATTAATGTTTATCTACTCTGGATGTCAAACATTGGATATACTTCGGAGTGAGAGACAAAAGAAAAAATGATAAATTCTGAGCTTAGCTAGCACTCCTTATGACCAACCCAGTCCATCTTTTCTGTGCCAAAATAATGGTCAATTCTTTCACTTTATTTAGAATCATCATTGCTTTAATCCTCCCACATAGTCAGATACGTAGGCACAAAATACTGAAAATTTCCTTTGAATTTTCGTGTATTTTTCAAGTGGAAGATAGGGGGCAAGTTAAGAAATCCCTCGGTTTTGACTTTTGCAGACTCTCTTATTACTCTACAATGATATTTTAAAGTATTGATTGTTTTTTTAGCATAGAGGCATTGTCCTGTAGATAGAGAAATATCTCAATGAAAATAAAAGATAAATGGAATAGAATCATATGTGTTTGGCTTTTTGTTTCTTTGCTTTTGTTGTTGAATTTTACTCTGTTCTCTTTTAGAAAGAAATATGAGTGATAAGATTTTTTAAATAGTATGAATAATGATTTTATGTGAGTTGTAAACTACAGTTCCAATCCTTTTATTATTATTATTATTATTGCTTTAAGCAAAAAATAAAAATAAAAATCTTCAGAATAATAAAACATGTTTTTGTTTATTTAAATTGATAGATTATGTAGAAAGATTTTTATGTTTCTGTTTATAACAAACGATTCCATCTACTTTCTTGATTTCTTCTCTCTTCCTATAGAAGCATAATTACTAGCTTCTTTTTTTTAATTTTTAGTTTAAAAAGTGTGGGATACAGTTAAGGGTTA
Source organism: Tarsius wallacei (assembly GCA_963574415.1). Classification (NCBI taxonomy): domain Eukaryota; kingdom Metazoa; phylum Chordata; class Mammalia; order Primates; family Tarsiidae; genus Tarsius; species Tarsius wallacei. The sequence goes on along the minus strand of CAUYQG010104130.1, from coordinate 11,659 downwards.
GGTTTACAAATATGCATCGTTCAGGCACCCTTGTTGATTAGGGTTGTCTCCCCATCCCCAGACAGATATTGACTACTGTTAATCCCACCTCCCTTCCCCTCCTTACCCCCCCATAGTGTCCCACCACTGTCAGTCCTTTTTGTATAGTATTATGATAGATGTTCAAGCTCCACTATATGAGTGAGAATATGTGATACTCAGATCTTTGTTTCTGTGAGAGACCGCTCAGTATTGTAGACTCTAGTTCCATTCAGGTTGCTGCAAAATTCATGATTTTGTTCTTTTTTATGACTGCATAGTATTCCATCATGTACATGTACCACGTTTTTAAAATCCAGTCCACTTTTGTTGGACAGCATGGGTGGTTCCAGGTCCTTGCTATTGTGAACAATACTGTGATAAACATTCATGTGCAGGTATCTTTTTGATAGAGTGATTTGAGTTCTTCAGGGTATATTCCCAGTAGGGGGATTGTGGTGTCATATGGGAGGTCAATATTTAGAGCTTTTAGGAATTGCCACACTGCTTTCCACAGAGGTTACATTAGTTTACACTCCCAGCAAAAGTGAAGAAGTGTTCCCTTTTCACCACATCCTCTCCAGCATTGGTTATTTTTTGTTATTAATAATGGCCATTCTGACTGGAGTTAGGTGGTATCTCAGTGAGTACAGGTAGGGGAGAGGGTATTTCAGGCCAAAGGGACAGTGTATTCAAAATGTGGTATGGAATAGCATGTGATGTGTGAGAGGGCTGGAAGATGCTCAGTATTTCTGGAGCATGGAACTTGGGAGGATGGTGGGAGTTGAGCTTGAAGAGAAGGGCAGTAACCTTGTCGTGAAGGATCTTGTTTATCATTCCAAAAAAATTGAGCTTTCTCTTTCAGGTAATGAGTAATCAAAGGGTTTTTTCTTTATTCTTTTTTTTTTTTTGAGTTGGAGTCTTACTCTGTCGCCCAGGCTGGTGTGCAGTGGCACACTGATGGACACCCCAGCATCAACCTGCTGGGCTCCGGTGATCCTTCTGCCTCAGCCTTCCAAGTAAGCTGAACTACAGGTGTGCACTTCCATGCCCGGCTAATTTATTTACTTATTGTAGAGAGGAGGCCTCGACAAGTTGCCCAGGCTGGTCTCGAACCCATGCATCAAAGGTTTTTAAGGCAGAAAATGATACAACCCATTTTTTGTTTTAGAAAATACACTTTGGCATCCTTGTTGATAAATGGAGAAGACCAATTAGGCTGCTGTTACACCATTTTAAGCAGGAGGTAATAAAGGCCTGAATTAGTGGAAGACAGGAGTGATGGAGAAGAGGTGGTAGATTGTTATGAGCTGGAGGAGGAAACAGGTGAGAGTCTCCCAGAGGGACCACAGAGATTTAAAAAAGGCAAGTGGGGAGAGAAACACTTGTAGTTAGTAGCTAGCAAAAGAGACGGAGAAGATCTTTCAGAGAAATAGAAGAGACAATAAGTTTGTGGGTGAGGGCTGAGGAAAATACAAGTGGATGAATATGAAAGGAGAACATAGCCTTTAAATCTTAAATCTTTAATGATAATAATAGTGATATCAGTCCTTTGCATTCAGATGATCCCTCTGAGGGGACATAATAAATCTAGCAAACCACTCGGATGTTCCCTCTCAGGCAACATTAAGAGATTGCTGGTGATTATACAGGACAAACTTATGCAAACATAAATTTTTCAAAAATGTACAAGTCCTTGAAGTTTTCCATTCAAATTGCACAAAAAAACAAATAAAAAGATGGAATATATACTGAGATATTTGTAAAAGCATATCAGCTGGCATCATGTAGAAAGAGAACGTGTGAAGTGCTTTCACAGTGGTACTGATACTTCTTTGTAACAAAAAGTAGTGATATAGAGCGGTTGTATAAGAAAGACAGTAGTGGATATACCCTTCATGTCTTACGGCATAACTTGAAAAGATAGTTAAGCAAGTTACTGCAGACTTTTTTTTTTTGAGTGGGAGTCTAACTCTGTTTCCCAGGCTGGAGTGCAGTGGCATGCTCATGGCCACTCCAGCATTGACCTCCTGTGCTCTGGGGAATCCTTCTGCCTCAGCCTTCCAAGTAGCCGGAATTGCAGGCATGTGCTACCTCACCTGGCTAATTTTTTGATCTATTGTAGAAACGAGGTCTCACCATGTTGCTCCGGCTGGTCTCGAACCTGTGGGCTCAGGCAATCCTCTCATCTCGGCCTCCCAAAGTACTAGGATTACAGGCTTGAGTGACTGTGCCCAGCATTACTGTAGTCTTAAAAGAAAGAGACTTTCAAAGTTGAAAGCAGATCTGTATTGAAGTATTGAGTGGCACAGAGCAAGTATATCTAAGTTGGAAAAGTAAAAATTGGAAAAATAATATTCTTTTGATAAGTTTTATTTCACGATTTTGTAATTTACAATTAGAAATTTTAGTTTGCAGAACGATGGCAAAATGAAGATACAAAAGTGAGAGTTATAAACAGCAGAAAAGATGAATTTAAATCTAACTCATCTTTGAGGTTTTCAGGAATCATGAGTGTGTCCTTCCACATCGTCTTTGAACAACAGATTGGACAATAAATTACATATTATTAATGTGGGAAGAAGAAAATGGGACTACATTGTCTGCTTGATTAGAAACCACTGGGTGGAAGACAGCACACAAATGCTCTTGGACAACATGTATTGATGAACCTGCAATGTGTGTCAGTGACTGTTTCACAGATTACCACACATTAGAAAAATACATAGTTTTGATTTTTTGTCATAAATGAGTTTTTCAATGTCTAAAATTCAACTACAAGCCAAATATCTCTACAATAAAATAATTGATTCCAATGCTGTACTGTTGATTTGTTTTTCACTGTTTTGTAAAAACGTGTGGTAAAGTTGCTGGTCCACAAGATGTCTCTGAGTGCAAAGGGCTAGTAATAGCTTTCAATTGATGACTCGCTCTGCACTGCCCACATTTCTTGGCATGGTTTCTCTTGTGATTCTTCCATCCTCACAAAAGTCCTGTTAGGTGGATTCTCTTATCTTTTGCGGATGAGGCAACTGTGGCACAGAGATGTGCATTTACTTGCCCAGGGTCACAAGGCAAGGAAGTGGCCAAGTTCGAACTGAGGTTCTCTAACTCTTGACCCATTACACTACCCACTCTGCCACATGTCATCTGAGAAGAATGCTTGGAGGAGATGGAATTTGGGGATTAAACAAAATGGTCCAGCAGGATGGGGTTGAGTGGGTAGGGGCTGCACTGGAGTGGGCTGTGTTCAGGAGATGGAACATTTGGCGGACTACCTCAGTATCTGCCTTCTTCTCTACCCTCCCCTGCTTAGTCACTGCTCCATGTGTCCATCGCTCACTCTATCCCAATCCCAAGTTAGTTAGAAAAACCCTGAGTTCCTCTTGGGTGGAGTTACCTTGTTTCCAAGGGATTCCGTTCTCAACATATACTCAGATGGATGAACTATGTCTTAAAAATTGGACAATTGGAAAAGTTGAGTGTTCCCTAAATTCATAGAAAATATCCCCATTCTATGCCCTTGGTGGTGGGGAGAGAATAATAATTTTTAAAAAACAGAATGAGAAATAACTTCATAAACCTTAGGATGCAAATTGTTTACATGGAAAAAACTTCCAAACACGGCTCTTTTTTTCCCTATGCCAATATTTAATCCTCTGATTCTAGAGGCCAATCCCTCCATTCTATAAATTCATTTAGCAGACATTTATTGAGCACTGGTTTTGTGTTGGACACTGGCCTATAGCACAGACAGAGCACTGGAAATCCAGTGGTGATTAAGACTGGTAAAGGCTTTCCGTGGAGCTCACAGTCCAGGAGTCTGGGAGAGAGAGGCAGACAGTTGACTGACAAATAAGTGAGGTGATCACAGAGTATGATATGTGCTGTGAGAGAAAGTGCTGTGCTAGAGAAGTGGCAGGGGCTTTAATCAGGTCAACAGTCTTCTCTGAGGAGGTGACATCTCAGTTGACTCAATGGATGAGGAGTCTGCCAGCTGAGGAACTGTGGGAAGAGCATCCCAGGCCATGGACAGTAAATACGAAGACCCTGAGGTAGGGGAGAGCTGGGTTTATGTAAAGAGGTAAAAGAGGGGCTGTGCCTGGAGTACCAAGAGCAGAGGGAAAAGCAGCATGAGGCACAGTGCAAAATGTGGGTCGGGCCCGGCGTATGTTGGGCTGCCATACAGTGTTTGAGTTTTCTTGGTAAGGAGGAGAGTCAGTTAGAATGTTTAGCAGGGGAGTGACAAGATCCGATGGTTTTGGAAAGATTATCTCACCTGCTGTGTGGATCTTGTGTGAGTGAAGGACAACGTTGCAAGCAGGGAGTCCAGTCAGGTTGCTGGCGTTGTCTAGATGAGAGACAGTGGCAGCCTGAGTTAGGCAGTGGCAGTGGCAATGGCAAGTAGGCAGGTTTGAGGTAGTCCTACCTGCTTTGTATTGCTTACAGAACCCACAGTAACTGAAATTCACAGAACTTAAGAGCTGGAAAGGTATTTAAGAGACATTTAGTTGAGTTGTCTTCATTTTATAGGTTTGAAATGTTTGGTGTCCCCCGTCACCTTGTGGCAGTTTCTGTTATGGCAGGGATGGTGTTTTCTAATTTCCCAAAGTGTTGCCAAGTTAACTCAGGTCCAAGTTTAGATCCCAACTGTGACAGGATTCAAAAAGATTTAGGCAGAGTCTTGAATAGTAGAGTCATATGAGATAATTCATGCATACTGGAATTGTTAAAAGGTATTTTGAAAATTGAAAATCTCTGTTTAAAAGATATCTTTTATTATCAAGCAAAAGTAAAAAGCTTGGTCTTATTTAAAGGAGCTATATGTCTAATTACAAACCTCATATACATCAAATTTGACAGTGATGACAAAGTGGCAGTTATACTCGAATACAAAAGTAAAATTGCATGAGATAGCTTACTGAGTAGCAGGGCTATATACCTATTTGTTAACCACTAGGGATAGTAAATAGATTATATAATGTCAGGAAACATTGTAGTAGAAAGAAAATAGCATAGGTGATATTGTGCCATTTAACAGAACTGTATAAATTCCCTTTATAACCTAATTTTTTTTTGCCTATTTCATTTTACCTTGAAAGTTTTAAGCACACATCAAACTTGGGAAGAATTTTATAACAGCAATATTCCCACACCTAGCTTCTACCATTTACATTTTACTCTACTTGTTTGTCATTTAGCTGTCCATCTCTGTCTATATCCCTCTCTCTATCCATCAATTCTTATTTTCTTTTAAAGCTTTTAAAATTCAGTTGCAAAGAAAATACTTTAGCATGCATGCCTTTATTTAACATTTGTTTATGGTATGTTTTGAGGCAAAATTTAATACAATAAAATATATAAATCTTTGGTGTGCGTCTGCTGAGTTTTGACAAATGTATTCAACTGGGTAACCCAAGCTCTTCTCTAGACATGGAGCATTACCTCCCCAGGGAGTTCCTCCATACCCTTTCCCCGTTCTTTTCTGTTCTCACCTCCATTCAATGTAAGCACTGTTCGGGGTTTTTTTTATGCCATTACATTAATTTTGCCTCTTCCACAAGTCCATAAAAATGGAATCATACAGTTTGTACTCTTAAGTAGGATCCTTTTGCTCAGCATATTGATTTTGAAATCCATCTATTTTGTGTGTCAGTCATTTGTTACTTTTCATTGCTAAGTGGTATTTCATTATGTGAATGTACTACAATTAGCTTGCCCCTCTTCCTATTAATGGATACCTGGGCTGTTTCCTGCTTTTAGCGATTATGAATAAAGCTGCTATGAATGTTCCTGCACAGGTTTTGTGTACACATGTTTTTATTTTTCTGAGGCCTAGGAATAGAATGGCTGTGCCATAGGATTAATATATGCTTAGTATTATGCTAGACCGTTTCCCAAAATGGTTATATTATTTCACACACTTACCAACATGGTATGGTTGTTCCAGTTTCTCCACCTCCTTGCCGACTTTGGTGTTTTCAGTCTTTTAAATTATTTGACTTTATTTTAACCACTGTCATTTGTAAATGATTGGAAGAAAAGTTATACAGATTAGTTATTATTCTCCTAGGGAAGAATTTTAAAATTGCACAGCTTCTTTCTTAATTCTATTCATTTCTTTCTCTTTTTCTTTTCTTTTTTTTTTTTTTTTTTTGAGTTGGAGTGTCACTCTGTCACTCATGCTGGAGTGCAATGGAACACTCGCGGCCACTACAGCTTCGACTTGCTGGGTGCAGGCGATCCTTCCATCTCAGCCTTCCAAGTAGCTGGAACTACAGGTATGCACCACCGCACCTGGCTAATTTTTTGATTGATTGTAGAGACGAAGTCTTGCCAAATTACTCAGGCTGGTCTCGAACCTCTGAGCTCAGGCAGTCCTCTCACCTCAGCCTCCCAAAGTGCTGAGATCACAGGCTTGAGCCACCATGCCTAGCCTTTTTCTTTTAGCTTTTTATTTTGACATACATTCAGATTTACAGAAAGTTGCCCTAGGCTATCCTTCAGCATTTGACACCATTCACTAGTTTTTTAATTGAAATTTTATCTTCCTTTGGTATATAGGAAACCACACTCTTGGTTTTTCACTGGCTGCCCATCTTAGCTTTTTTGCAAACTTTTCACCCTCTGCATACCCCTTAAGTGTAGTTCTTCCCAGGTCTAGCCTTGATCCTCTCTCCTTTATTTTTATTTTTATTTTTTTAGAAGGCAGCATTTGAAAGGACAAAAAAGCTCCCACAGTGGGAGGGGACCCGAGGGTGTTGCCCTTAATCCTCTTCTTACTCTGTAGAATCAGCGGGTAATCACCCGTAGTTTCTCACCCATGGCTTCAAACTGCTACCTGTACTTTAAACCCTAAACTTGCTTCTGCAGCACAGATCTCTTTCTACTCTCCCTCTGTCCCTCCCTCCCTCAGAGATAGGGTCTCTCTATGTTGCCAGGTCTGGTCTCACACTCCTGGCCTCATGCAGTCCTAAAGCCTCTGCCTCCCAAAGCATTGGGATTGCAAGTGTGAGCCACTGTGCCCAGCAGAGCCCAGGTCTCTTTATTAACTATCACTGCTAACATACCCACTTGGATGTCCCACAGACATCTCAAACACAATTTATTCAAGTCATGTCTATTTTCTTTCATTTGCATACTGCTCATCGTCCTACATTTTCTAATTTGGTAAGTAACCTGCAGTCCGTTTAGTTACTCAAACCAGAACCTAGGAGCTAAATCTAGATCTCTTCCTCCTGCAGCCATTTGGTCATTGGTTCCTATTGGTTTTTCTCTTGTGTGTATCTCTAACTTCTCTCTGTCTCTGCAACTGTGTCTGACATTTTGCTATTGGGTGCTACCTGCTAACAGCCCACTTTGTCAGTGTGATAGCCCTGCTTGATTTATATATTTACATATATATATATTGATTGATTGATTTCGGGTCTGACTGTCACCCAGGCTGGAGTGCAGTGGCATGATCACAGCTCACTGCAGCCTTGACCTGGGCTCTGGTGATCCTTCTGCCTTAGCCTCCCACCATGCTAAGCAACATTTTTTTTTGGTAACGGTGACATCTCACTAAGTTGCCTAGGCTGGTGTTAACCTCCTGTGCTCAAGTGATCCTCTTGCCTTGGCCTCCCAAAGTACTGGGATTACAGTTATGAGTCATGTGCCCAGCCTTGCTTATTTTTTAATAACTTATTTGGGTTTTTAAATTACAGAAATGCTATATGCCTCTTATAGAAATTAAAGCAAAACAAATGTATAAAATTTCTAGTACCCCCCCAACTCAACTTTCAGTCCACTCTTTTTCCCCAGAAATAATGATTGTTAATACTTGGGTATATTTCCTAGATTTCTATTTACATATAAATACACACAAAAACATACATGTGCACAGATACACATTTACTCTTTTCAAAACAGAATTATGTGATATATATTGTTTTACAGCTTTTTTTAGCTTAATATGATATGCATTTTATGTCAAAATATAAAGTTACCTGAAATTGACATAGGGTGTCAATATGCCATCATTTATTTAATAACCCCTCATTGTGGATGATGAATAATGCTACAGTGAATGTTCTTTACATATTGATTATTTTTGTTGGACAGGTGATTAGATTTAGGATTATGCACATTTTGTAAAATCCTGCCAGTTGTTCTTTAAAAAGATGGCCCCTTTTTTCCTCTTACTGCTGTTGTGCCAGAAGACTTCTTCCTGTCAATACTAGAAATTTGTGAGTCCTTTAGCAAGTTTTAGTTTTTGCCGTTTTACTAGGCAGACTCGACATAGTGTTGTGATGAGTTCTGACCAGAGTAGTTCTTACTATAGACCTGTGACCGTCTTCAGCATTTTCTCAGCCTTATCCCCTGTTTGACTTAGGTGACTTTTAGCTCTTATAAAACAAAGGTACTTGGAGAGGTGATTTCTTACCTATGTGTGTTTCTGCCAGCAGGAAAAACTTCATAAGTCTCAACATAGTCTCATAGCCATGATGAAGAAAGCTATGCATTTACAGGACACGGCAGTGAAGAATGCTACAATGTGGAAGGTAATAGCAGAAACATTAGGACATTTCTTGCCCCTGAGGTCTTTTCATTCTGAGGCTGCTTCTGGGTTTTCACAGCAAAGAGCTTTCAGGGTGTCATCTGTTGCTGGTCCCCTTGCAGATGAAGTAGTAGAAGAGGAAATATCTTTCCCTACTGACTTGTGACTTTGGGTGATGTGAGATCCACATACTTCATTCTCATATCTCTACTTCAAGGTAGTACCTCATCCTCCTTACTTTTTTGTAAATATGCTTTCTAGATTGGAGTTGGTTTGTGGAAAGAAACAAAAGAACAGACTTTTCTTCCAAGGAGGTAATTCTAGTTAGGAGGTCTCTCTCTCTCTCTCTCTCTCTCTCTCTCTCTCTCTCTCTCTCACACACACTGTCTTTCTCTCTCTCTTTCTCTTAATGAATTAGCAAAACTAAACAGGTACTCTGAGGGCTCAACTAAATAGAAGGTGTGAAAGTGTTTTCTAGTTTAAGAAATATACAAACAAGGCATTTCTGTCAGTAGTGGAGACTCAAATGTTAGGAAGAGTAAATGAATACTAAAATGATTGGTATAAAGATACCAAGTAGGTGTAAATAAAAGAGTAACAGAAATTTTTAATGGTGTAGGCAGGAGCTTTTCCATAGGAGTTGATTAGGAGGGAAAGGACCATGGATTGTTGGGGAATCATGTGCAAGGAGTTTAGGAGGAAGGGCCTTCTAGAACAAGGAATGAGCAATTCTGGTTTGGCCATAGGAGAAGAGAAAGAATCAGGGAATGAGAATCAGCATGGAGTTCTCAAAGCTGTACCATTTCCTGGCTGAAGAAGAGCAACTGTTTCTTCAGAGACTGAACAAAAAAGAAGAAGAGACAAAGAAGAAACTGAGAACATGCTAAGGCTCAGTCAGGCAATCACTTCCTTGAAGAAGCTCATCTTAGAGGGGGGGAGAAGAGCCAGGCCTCCATGCTGAAATTGCTTCAGGTAAAATGGAAGAGATAAGATAAGCTCCCTTTTTGTGAAGTTGTTAGTTAAGACTGAAAGGTCTTCCAGATGAGTGGATTTAATAAAATAGTGTCCTCTCTTTGTTGGTAGTTAGCAGCTGTGAATTGAAAACTGTGTACAGGGTACTCTAAACATGCTGCCATGCACAGAACACACCTCCCCCCAGCTCTGGTCTAATAGTTTATCTATAATCTGAAGCACATCTAAAACCTTTTCATTCCTCTGATTTGTACATTTATAATTCTTTATTAAACATTAAAGCAAAGCAAGCATTAAAGCCAAAAATACATAATTGAATCAACAATTACAAGAAATTTATCTTTTTAATTTTTTTTTTTTTGAATTGGAGTCTCACTCAGTAGCCCAGACTGGAGTGCAGTGGTTGCACCTGGCCACCACAGCCTCGACCCGCTGGGCTCCAGCGATCCTTCTGACTCAGCCTTCTGAGTAGCCGGAACCACAGGTGCGCACTACCACACCTGGCTAATTTTTTGATTTATTGTAGAGATGAGGTCTCGCCAAGTTGCCCAGGCAGGTCTTGAACCCGCAGGCTCAGGCTGTCCACTAACCTCAGCCTTCCAAAGCGCGGGATTACAGGCTGAGCCACCGAGCCGAGCCTCTTGTTAATTTTTAATTATCACAATTATTGCCTGATAAAACTGTCCATATCCCCAGACTTTGATCAATATGTTCAAGTAATTTTTTTTTTTAAATCAGTATTTTTTATTATGATATTGTGGGGTACAGTTAAGGATTAGGTATACAAATATGTTTTGTTCAGGTACCCTTGTTGATAAGAGGTGTCTTCCCGCCCCCCTCCACAGTTTCCCATCAATGTCAGTCATTTTCTTATGGTATTATGTTGGATGGTCAAGGATCACTATATGAGTGAGAACATGTGATACTCAGATCTTTGTTTCTGTGAGAGGTCACTCAGTATTATAGATTCTAGTTTCATCCAAGTTGCTGCAAAATTCATGATTTTGTTCTTTTTTATGGCTGCGTAGTATTCCATCGTGTATATGGACCACATTTTTTTAATCCAGTCCTCTTTTGATGGACAGCATGGTTAGTTCCAGGTTGTTGCTATTGTGAACAATGCTGCGATAAACATACGTGTGCAGGTATCTTTTTTATAGAGTGATTTGAGTTCTTCAGGGTATATTCCCAGTAGGGGAATTGCGGGGTCATATGGGAGGTCGATATTTAGAACTTTTAGAAATTGCCATACTGTTTTCCACAAGGTTGCACTAATTGGCACTGCCACCAACAGTGTAGAAGTGTTCCCTTTTTGCTACATCCTCTCCAGCAACTGCTATTTTTTGAGTTATTGATAATTTTCATTCTGACTGGAGTTAGGTGGTATCACAGCGTTGGTTTTTATTTGCATCTCCCTGATGATTAGTGAGGTTGAGTATTTCTTCATGTGTCGGCTGCTCGGATGTCTTCCTTTGAGAAGTGTCTGTTCATATCTTTTGCCCATTTTATAATGGGGTTGTTTGCTTTTTTCTTTTCAGCACGTTTGAGTTCCTTGTAGATCCAAGATGTTAAGCCTTTGTCAGACCTGGAGTTGACAAATACTTTTTCCCAGTCTGTAGGCTGTCTCTCTACTCTCTTGATGGTTTCTTTGGCTTTGCAGAGGCTAGTCAGTTTAATGAGATCCCACTTGTCTATCTTATCTCTTACGGCCTGTGGGTTTTGGGTCTTGTTGAGGAATTGGGTACCAGTTCCAGTTTCCATGAGGGTATGTCCTTCATTTTCTATGGTTCTTATGGTTTGAGGTTTAACATTTTGGTTTCTGATCCATTTGGAGTTAATTTTTGTGTATGGGTATAGATAGGGGTCCTGCTTCAATCTTCTGCATGTGGTCAGCCAGTTTTCCCAGCACCATTTACTGAATAGGTTCTCCTCTCCTCATTGGTACATGGTGGAGGCTTTGTCGAAGATGAGTTGGTTGAGAAATTGAGGTTTTGCTTCTGGAATCTCAATTCTATTCCTTTGGTCTATATGCCTGTTCTTGTACTAATACCAGGCTGTTCTGATTATTGTAGCTTTATAGTAAAGTTTAAAGCCTGGTAGTGTGATACCACCTGCTTTGTTTTTGTTTTT
>CAUYQG010104124.1:71-14968 GCA_963574415.1 Tarsius wallacei | reverse complement strand
CCGGCTAATTTTTTGATTTATTGTAGAGATGAGGTCTCGCCAAGTTGCCCAGGAGGGTCTCGAACCCGCGGGCTCAGGCAATCCACTCACCTCAGCCTCCCAAAGGCGCGGGATTACAGGCTGAGCCACCGAGCCCGGCTGGTGCATAGCTTCTTAAAGGGAGTACTTCAAAGGTGACTGTAGTGATATTCTGGAATGAGTTATGTAGCACTTTTCCTAGGATGAGTTTTCAAACTAAATTGACAAACTTCATACTCAATATTGAGAAATTGCTTTTTATTTACTATTCAAAAGCAAAAACAAAAGAAATGCCCTACAGAAGAGAAATCAGAAGGTTAAAATCTGATAATTTAATTATGTTTTAGCTTTATTATAAGTCAGCATGTGATTTGTTTTGTATAAAAATATTTTTAAAAACAATAAAAACAGAAAACAAATACTATATAAAAAGGCAATTATTCCTCTATGAGTAAAACAAAGGAAAGCCATATAGAAAAATATACAATTATTTCAGACTAAAACCTCAGCCTTCCAAGTAACCAGAACTATAGTTACGCGCTACCACGCCTAACTAATTCTTTTTTGTTTTTTTTTGATTTATTGTAGAAAATCAAAGTTGCCCAGGCTGGTCTTGAACACGCAGGCTCAGGCAATCCACTTGCCTTGGCCTCCCAAAGTGCTGGGATTACAGGCTGAGCCACCGAGCCCCATCAAGATATTATTCTTAAGCAGGTTTCTAACAAGAAATGTTTGGATATAAAAATTCACAAGATTGTTTGTTCACATAATTTACCGTAAGATTACTAAGAATATGAAATACAGAAAATTTTTAGAATAAACTCAACTGTCAGCATTAAAATGATCTTTTTGAAAAATTAAAAACTGTGAGAAAGCAAAACAACCAAAAGTAAACAAGGAAGAAAAAATAAAAAACAATCAAAATAAAACAAAACAAATATATAATATTAAGAGACAGAAAATATAAAGCAATACCTTATCTCAGCATCCCTGAGAGTAAACTGAGTAAAAACAGGAAACAAAATTCTTATTTCCAAGGATATTTCCATATAAATCTTTTTCTTTTTTTGAGTTGGGGTCTCACTCTGTCACCCCGGTTGGAATGCAGTAGCACAACCATGGCTAGTTGGAATTCAGAACTCAAGTGATCCTCCTGCCTCAGTCTTCCAAGTAACTGAAACTACAGGCACTTGCCTGACTAATTTTATTATTTTGTATAGAGATGAGTTCTTGCTATGTTGTCCAGTCTGATCTCAAACTCCTAGACTCAAGAAATCCTCCTTGCCTAGGCTTCTTAAGATGCTGAGATTACAAGTGTGAGCCACTGTATCCAGCTCAATTTAAAAATTTAAGTAATATTCATTTAAAACGTGAACGTACATTTCTTTTAGTCATATTCAAAAATTCATTGCATTGTAAATATTTTTAATTTCAACAATTTTAATATTAATATGAAAAATAAATAATTTATAGCTGAGAATGACTTTTCAAATAAAAAATAAATTCAAGTTAATTTTAGAAGTCAGAATTGAAGTTTGTTGCTGTTATTGATTATTTCTTAGTCTTCATTATAATATACTTTAAAGCACAGAAACATTTAGAGTTGGAAAGTCGTTTAATATAATTTATATCGATCACTTAATTTTGTAGATGAGCGAACTACTATCCAAAAAAATGATAAATGGGTTTTCAAGGTTTTTGAGTGTGTTGCTGTTAAATAGTGTCAACATACTCAGTTCCAGCTAGTGAGTTATTTCCTTTACAACAAATTAATACAGGTAATCTCATTCTGCTCTTCCGTCTCATTAAAAAGACTATGCATGCAATGTTTAACTGTTTTTGAACAGTAGCTGTATAAAATATTTACAGAATCTCACTAACATATTTTACTTTATCATTGTACTTAATTAAATTTGCAGGACAAATAGTAATATAAATTATCTTGAAATTCAAAATATTACTCAAAATATTTTATAATTTTTCTGTTAATTAAAATGGCTATTTGCTGCAGAAAATATTCAATTATTTCGAGTAAATTATTAATAGTTCTAATGTAAGACTACTGATTTGACTTTGCATAACATCAGATTTTTTTAACACTCATCTAAAATTATAATGCCTACACTGTGAGCTTTTTCTCACAGTTGTGAAGATTCAATGATCTTATAAATAAATAAATATGTATGTATATGCTTGAAAATTATTCTAAGGAATAGAGTAATATCTGATACATAGACATAGAAATAGAAGTAAATAGAAATTATAATTATCATCTTATTAATATTATATAGAAATGAATCATATTAAAAAGTTCACAATACAAGGGGGGATCCAAAAAGCCTGGAATTTATTTATAAAAAAATGTGTATTTATTCTTATATGTTTAAACTTCAGTCACCTTTAAAATCCTCTACGTTGGACACAATTCACCTATTGAGACACGTCTTCCACTGTTCAAAACAGTTTTCGAATCTTCAGTTTTGATGTCTTTTGGTGTTTCTGTTGTTTTTTTTTTTTTTACCTTTTCTACTTTGGCAAAACGTATCTCTTTGAGGTCTTTTTTAATCTGGACAAACAAACAAAAAAGCTAGCTGCTCAGGGCAGGATCCAGTGCACAGGGAAGGTGGGACTCAGGAGGTCATACCATTTTTTTAATCAAAAACTGCTGAACACTTAGCGCAATTCAGACAGGTGAACTGTCATGGTTGAAGAACCAGTCACCGGTTTGCCACAACTTGGTATGTTTCTTCCGCAAATCCTGATGCAACCTTCACAAAACTTCCAGATAAAAACTTTGGTTGACTGTTAGTCCGGAGAGACAAATTCCAAATACACTACAAGGCACCCACCCACTTCAAAAAAGATAATTCAAAAAGATATTCAAAGACCATTCTATTTTCTGGGGAGGGGGGTCCCCTCCTAAGAAGAAATACAAGGGGCAAAATTCTTTTAAGTTGCTTTTATAAACAGTGCATGTAAATGTTGATGACAATCTCAATAAAGTGTTGAGAGTTTTTATACTATCTTCTGGAAAAGAGCTAACAATTTGGAGGTTTACTATGTTTGTTTTCAGGTTTTCATTTGTTTTTTGTTTTGTTTTGTTTTCATCTTTATGCTTTTTTTCTGTCACTGTTCTGCAAAGATGTTAAATATATCTTTAAATTTTCAGTGAGATGGCCACACAAATTTTAAAATTGTGGGAGAAACAGAATTCAATAAATATATCTCTTCACGTAGAAATAATTCAATAAATGTTATATGCATAATAAAATAGAATCTGATTTGTACATTTCTGAAGAATGTCAAATAACAGTTATACTGATATTTTGAGTGTTCTCTAAGTATTTTATCACTCCGTCTGCATAATAAAAATTTCAGATTTTTAAAAGATATTCTAATTTTGGATAGCTCCATCAGGTTACAACTTTAAATTCTTATAGTCACCCACCATACTGATGTACATACAAAGAGTCTTATGCATCTTTTTATGAATGTTTAAGAATACTTTCCAAATCTGAGGGAAGGGAAAAAATAAAGAGCTAACTTGTCAGCTTGATAATTTTAGAAAACCATCATTTGACTATGGAAAGTAACCTTATACAAGAGAGTGAACCAATTAGCCCTGCCACTCACAGACAGCAAAGTACAAAACGGATTTAAGGTTAGAGCTCTGAGATATCAAATTTAATGTATGACTTAAATGGTGTGTCTTGTGGTGCAATGCTACATGAGCAACTCTGAAATCTTTTGCACATTTCTGGCAGTGTGACTAATGACTGACAGTGAGGTATAAGAGGAATTTTGGACATGATAGAAATAGGTCAATGCTCGGTTTTGTTCCTCCACTCAAAGACGAGAAGCAAATTCTAGAACACTGCCAGAGTTTAATTTTTATTTCATTTCTCCTTTATAAATAAGTCTTTGTTTGGCTACACACCAGCAGTTTGATACTGACAAGGATGAAGAATGTGATCTCCCTGGTAAAATGTGAAGAAACAACTCTTTTTAAAAAACGTAATGAAACAAAGCATTGAATAAAGTCAGAAGACTTGGATCATAAACAGAAATAATACACAAACTACCTGTAAGATCTTAGCTGAGCAGTAGAGTAATTTTGTACCCCAGTTTATAGAAATATAAAATGAGAAAAATGGCGAAATAACTTCAATGCTTTTTTCAGTTGAAAAACCAAACCAAACCAAAACAAAAAACTCCAAACCATTCATCATCTTAATTGCCTTCTTCCTCAACTCATGTTGGTACGTTACATTACAATGAACTTTCAGTAAAATAGTTTATTCAGTTCTGTCTTAATTTGAGTTAAAACCCATGTGCTATGCTAAGAAATTACACAAACAATAAAAATATAATAAATTGAGGTATTTTTTCTCTTTTAGAACATATTAGCAAAAATTTTGGGGAAAATAAGGACAATTTATTATAAGATTATTTGAACTTTTGAATCTACAAAAAATGTTTCTTTCTGATTATTATTTTTGAATTATGATAAAACCATATCTTAAAGGAAAACACACAGAGTCTAAAATATATGGACACAATATGTTTTTACATCCACATAAAATTTTAAATAGTTAATTGAATTTTTATAAAAATATGACCAAAAGAAACTAAAACACTTATTTGCTTTGAATTAATGTTTAATTATTTTCTGATTTTCTGAACTTACAAAGGATCTTAATATGTATAAAACATAATGGATTAGAATTAGGCATTAGATGAGGAACTTTACATATTGCTTTTACCATAAAAATGACAAAAAGACATGTTTTTGAAATTTAGGGGTTCAGATATTAATCAAGTTTTTTTGTATTTTTTATTTTAAAATGTTTTATTGATACATACTAAATGTACATATTTTCTTGGTGTATGTGATAATTTGATATATTCATATACTCAAATCAGGGTATTGGGATACTCATAACCTTAAATATTTTTCATTTATGCTAAAAACATTGAATTAGTCTCCTAACTGTTTTGAAATGTATAATTGATGAATTTTAAACATAGTCACCCTACCTAATATATGGAATATCAAGGTTTTTTTTTTTTGTTGTTGTTGTTGTTGTTGTTGTTGTTGTTGTTTTAGCACACTGAGCAATCCCCTTCAGTGCTCACAGTCCATGGTTAAGGAGACTGGGCAATGGTTTGAGGTTGCAGTTTACTCTGGCATGGGTACACTATAAGAGACCCACAAAGAAGAGTCTGCCATAAATCCATTACCATGCTCAGGTCTAACTTCTATCTAACTGTTTATTGCACCCATTAATCACTCTGTCTTCATATAACCCTGGCCTCTGGTAACTGCCAATCTACCCTCTAGCTTTATGAGATTTAACTTTTTAAATTCTCACGTATGAGAGAGAACATGAAATATTTGTTTTTCGTGCTTGGCTTATTTAGCTTAACATAATAACCTTCCAGTTTCATCTATGATGTTGTGAATGACAGAATTTCATGTTTTATTACTGAATAATATTCTGTTGTGTATATATACCACGTTTTTTTCCATTCATCCATTGACAGGCAATTACTCTGATTCCATATTTTGACTACTATGAATCGTGCTGCAATAAACAGGAAGTATAGATAAGTCTTTGAAATATTGATTACCATTTTTGGGGATGTTTTTCGAGGAATGTTTATACTGTTTTTTGTAGTGGCTGTACTAATTTACGTTTCCATCAGCAGTATATAAGGGTTCTCCGTTCTCCACATTCTTACCAGTTTCTGTTATTCCCCACCTTTTGATAAAAGTCATTCTCACTGGGGTAAGATGATATCTCATTGTGGTTTTTATTTGCATTTATCTTATTAGTAATGCTGAACATTTTTTTCATAGGGCTATTGGTTATTTGTATGTCATCTTTTGAAAAAGTTTTAACCAAGTTTTGAAGTAAACTGTGACACCATAAAAGTATTATAAAAGATAAAAAGAATGGTATCATCTAGATATGCTACATAATTGAGCAGAAAATGTACATTTTTATAATATAAAAATATATAATAAAAATATTATATTATAATGATGATATGTGAAACCTATATTACCAGCCAATACAATACAGTCTTTTGAAGTAAGAATGAATTGTTACAAAGAAGATACAGTCATAGATCTATGGGATTTCCATATGTCCAAAGTAAGTAAGGTTAAAAGAGATGCTCAAATGTAAATAGAGAGGTGTTATTAAAAGAGAAGTGAATTATTTTCATTGTATTTATTATAAGTGAACCACATTTAGATTCAAGGTGTCATTGGTATTCTTTCTTTATATTTTTTGGATTTCTTCAAGTTCCTCTTGTGCTGCCCATCTTATGCTTACTCAAATTCACTCGCTATCCCATGAACTATTTTCGCAATTCTAACAATTCAAAATATAAGTCACACTTTTGATTATGTTTGTAATTAAATTTGTTTAATTCCCACATACACAAAGTGAAAATCAGACTCCTATATTATTGTTCATTATCAGGCCCCTATTTATTTCTTTAACCTCATCCTTTAAAGATATACTCAGCCAGGCTCCGTGGCTCAGCTTGTAATCCCGCGCTTTGGGAGGCTGAGGTGAGTGGATTGCCTGAGGCCGTGGGTTCAAGACCCGCCTGGGCAACTTGGCGAGACCTCATCTCTACAATAAATCAAAAATTAGCCGTGCGTGGTAGCGTGTGCCTGTAGTTCCAGCTACTCGGAAGGCTGAGGCGGAAGGATCGCCGGAGCCCAGCAGGTCAAGGCTGCGGTGGCTGGGAGCATGCCACTGCACTCCAGTCTGGGCGACGGAGTGAGACAACAACTCAAAAAATAAAAATAAAAAAGATATCATACTCTTAAGATCCTGAACTATTTTCAGTTTCTCATCTTTTATGTGCCTCCATTCTGGGCAGTAAGTATCTGCCTGTAAGGTTTTCACCCCATACATTTCTTGGCTAAATCCTCCACATTTGACATTGATTTTTCTAGAACTCCTTTCTAACTCTCCATTGTTTTTCTTCTAGAAATCTTACAACCAGCTCAAATCAAATCAGCTTTGACACTAAACAGAAATTGTTTGTTAGACTGCTAACAATATGGGATTCTATTTGCCTCTGTTTTCCCATTTTTTACCCTAGCACTTAAGCTATAATAGATGCTAAAAACCAATTAGATATAAATTAATGCTAGCAATTCACTACTTGTGAATTCAATGTGCTTTAATGTCATCGTACTGTAAATGATGACAAATTAATGTGCAGACAGCAAAAGTAACAAAATAAATAACATACAAAAACATTTTTCTATTATAGAGTAATACGTATATATTAAGATATTATGTGCTAAATTAATGGACCAAGATGGATATAAGCATAGATTGTATTACACCCAGATGTGCAATATATATGATATTATGTTTTTCACAAACAATTGAAATGCATATATCTTTCAGTCTAAAACCTTAAATTTCTTTCCTAGGTATTACCAAAGTAAAGGTAGGTCCCTTGCAAATAGTTTGTTGCCTGTTATTGGAACATTATGCAAGGATTGTTTTGTTAAACCTGTACCCTAAGTTGGCTAAATGTCCTGAAATTCCAAGGCAACAACTACCTCAATCTATCATTTAACTTTGTTAGTCACTGATTTGGCCTATGTAGTCATGAGTAGAATCTGTCATTTTGTAGAACTATTGGAGAGCTGATCCTCATTCAGATGTAACTATGAAAAAGTCTTGGATAACTGGGGATAAGTGTTTTATCTTTTTCTGCAAAACCATAGATGCATATCTATGAAGCTTCGTGATATATTTGAAGTCATGATTCTTGAAATCTAAAGATGGTAACTTATATTGATTATTCTAATTCAGGCACAGTGGCACCCACCTGTAATCCCAGCTACTCAGGATGCTCAGGTAGGAGGACTGCTTGAGCCCAGTAGTCTGAAGTTGTGGTGAGCTATGATCATTCCACTGCATGCCAGGTTGGGCAACAGAATGAAACTCTGTCTCTAAAAACAAAAATAAAAGAGATTATTTTGTCCATTTTCTTCTTTTTTTAAATAAAAATTAGCCCAAATTATGACTATTGAAAGTCATTACTGACATCTGTTTTGTATTTTTGTATTCTTTATATTCACCTGATAAACTTTCATTTGATTGTTATCACCTATACTGTGATAAAAGCTATGTATGAATGCATACTTTGATAAAAATGCAACACCAATTCTCTTAATTCACCAGAAACTTTTAAATGAATGATTATTAGAGTCATTTGAATAAGGAATGATAAGGAATAGAAAGATAGATTTTAAAATTTACATATCTAAGGTATGCTTAATTAAAATAACTTAGATGAACTTAGATGTCCTCATTCCCATCTTCACACCAAGAAAGACACTATACGGACTGAAAGCAACAACACTTCTTAGACTTACAAGATGGCTGAATTGTGGTCACAGAAAAAACTACTGCTCCTTAAATGATAGAAGAAAATACAAAGAAACGGAGTTTACTAGAGCAGAAGTTCAGTAGCAAAAATCTCCCTTGAAGCAATTACCAGTGTAATGTAGTCTAAAATGATAGATTTCTGGAAGTTCAGTGTAGACAAGTTTGAATGTTTAAAAAGTTCCTCGGAACTCAGTATTAGGTAAAGACCCCATAATCTCATGAGTTTTACCTCCAGGCATCCTGCTGTGTTCTTATAGTGAATCTCCACCCCTCCCCCCGCCCCCGCAAAAAAAAAAAATCTCTTCATGCTTCTGGCAGAGGAAATGCATAGATAATAATTTTGAAATACATTCAAATCATTCTCTTCTTAAGAAGGCCTCTCTCCCCACAAAAAAGTTATTTTTTAGAAACAAACATGTTTATTTGGATTCACTTAACATTTGGGGATTCTAATATTATATCATGGAGAAGAATGATTTTATGGTTGAAAACCTAGCTCCTGTCATTTTACTAGCTGGGCAAGAATCTCAAACTTCATTTAAGCTCAGTTTTAGTTTTTTAAAAAAAATTGATGGAACAGAGACCCAACAAATCTATTATATTAGAATCTATCTAACTTGAGGAAGGTAAATATCCAATTCAATTCCCCTCTAGCCTTTCAAGAAGGGGAAGGGAAATACCTAAATCCAGGCCTCTTTAGCCTTCCTGTATAGCACAGGAGGTTTGAGAAAAATTGGGAAGCATTTGAGAAGGTAATAGCCATGGATTCAGGCTCAATACAAGACTGAAAATTAATAGGACTATAAAAGACTCCCCCTCCCTCCCATACCTTATCATCACATCAATAGAGCTTCTATATAAGAACGGTGTATGATGACTAAAAGAACTGCTTACCTCATACCTTATTTAAGAAGTCTCTATGAAAACCCAAGATCAACAGAGAAGATAAAAACAAAACACTAGAAACAAATTTAATCTCTGAGACCTACAGCAATAGCAAAGAGTAAATATAGCTGTGCTACTAGAAGTAAATATAAAACCATAGTCTGAAGACCTACTTACATCAGGTATTTTTACTAAGTATAACATGTCTCCTTTTCAACAAAAATGTACAAAGCGTACCAAGACTTTCTTTCTACCCTCCACCCACAAAACAGTATAAAGAAAAAGAACAACCATCAGAACCAGACAGATACGGCAGAGACTGTGGAATTTTTAGGTGAGGAACTTAAAAATAACTGAGATTAATATACTTAGGGTTCTAATGGGAAAAAAAAGTCAAGAATATGGAATCTACCTAAGTGTTCATCAACGGATGAATGAATAAAGAAAATGTGGTATGCATGATGGAATATTATTCTGCCATAAAAAATGAAACCCTGTCACTTGCAGCAACCTGAAAGACCTGGAAGTCATTATACTAAGTGAACTAAGTCACGCCCTAAAGACAAATATCATGTCCTCATTCACCTATGGAAGGTTAAAAAAAAAGTTGATCTTGTGAAGGTAGAGAGTAGAATGGTAGTTACCAAAAACAGGAAAGGAGGCAGGAAGACGAAGAGAAGTAGGTTATTGGGTACAAACATACAATTAGACAAAAGAAATAAGTTCTAGTATTCAATAGAGCATTGGGGTGACTATAGGTAACAACAATATATTGTATATTTCAAAGTAACTAGAAGAGAAGATTTGAAATATTCTTAACACAAAGAAATGATAAATATTTGAGGTAGTAGGTATGATAAATACTCTTATTTGGTCATTACATGTTTTGTGCATATATCCAAATATCATATTGGATATTTGTGTAAATATGTACACATATTATATATTAGTGAAAAATAAACTAAATAGGTTCACATAATAAATTGTATTTATTTCAGCATCCTCCTCTCCCAGAACTTTTAGATTCTTTCTCATATGGTTTTTCAGGAAAATTCCAGAATTTTATCTTTATTAGCACTAGCTCATCCCTGAGTTCTATTAATCAACCTGGCAAGGGATTAATATTCCTCCCAACCAACATATACCTGTGTAGGTTCATACATATCAAAATATTTACGCCAATCAGTTCCTATATTTCATTCTCTTTGATCTAACGTTCTCAAAATTTGGTTGCATACATATTTTATAGACCCTTGTTCATACAAACTGATGTCACCTTGCATTATACTTAGTGCAAGGAGGTTATTTCATCTTGAATAAGACCTTTGGTTTCCCTATCTTAGCTATGCTGGAAGGTAATTCTTATTAGGTGTATGGTGGTAATGAGGAGCAATCTGTTATGGTCTTGACACTCACTATCCCTTAGTGAAGTGATTTTTTTGTGTGTGCAGCTATGAAAATACTTTATGCCAGAGAAGGTAAGTTCCTTCTGTTTAGTGGTGAGGAGCTGCCTTTGTTGACAAATGCAAGGACTTTAGAGGTTTGAAGTTTTAAGACTCATCGTATTGAGCAAAATTCATTAAATATAATTCTGGGGTTTTCATCAATGCCTTTACTTGACACTGAAATTCTTCATTGTCATGTTCTGTGCTCAGTCCTTAATGTATCTTCCTTAAAAAATACAGAGATGAGGGATTTGTTTTGTAGTTGCCACAAAAGTTTTCCAGTTTTCCAGTTGGACTCTCTGATGAGCATTTAAACCTTTCAAATGAGTCAATAGATCTATCATCATTCTAGAGCTATCAGAAGCAATGTAGTGATTCCAGAAGCTTTGTGATCACTACTGTTACCACGGTGTTTAATTTCTACAAATACGTGACCTACAAGTGTCTTGCACTTGACTTATATTCCATCCCTTGCAGGAGGAGCTATACATCAAAAATTCATTATCGGATCTTACTGAAATTATAGTATATGATTTCCTCCTAAAAGTCTCTTTCTTTGACTGAAATAGGTGAATAACTTAATCCCAGAATCCTATTTCCAGGTTCTATTTCTGGAGAAACAGTATAAACTACTGTTTTCTTTTTTTGACTGGAAACAGGTGGTATAGTTACATGAAGAGAATTTAATAAAAAAGACAATTAAAAATTGTGGATATGGTTAAGGAGAAGCATCCCTTAGCTAGTCACAGAAAAGGGCAAGGGGAAGAAACATCTACTGGAACACAGTGATAATAATGTATCTGTAAGATTTCATTCCTGATGAGAGCTGTGACTTTTGATAGAGGGAGATAGCTCACCCACGGAAGCACCAAAGATAACGAGTTGGAGAAAGACATTCTCCAGACTTCTTTTTCTCATGCCTTCTAATCTCCACGGAGCATATGGAAGCTATTTGAGGCAACACATCCAGATTAAACTCTCTGGAAATATAGCAAGTTACAAAAGCAGAGAGAGTAGATCTGGAGAGAAAAATTCAACAGAATTACAGAATTTTCACCACATTTCATTATTACAAGTTATTAGAACAGAAGACTGATATTCTATTTCAACTCATTAAAATTATGTATATGTGTAAAATTTGAAAATTATAAATAATAACAACAAATTTGGCCAAAAAGTTAAATTTAGTTATATAATTATTAGTACATAAACATCGCTCCATAATTTTAGTGCACAAATGAGCTAGAGAGGAAGTAGTACATTTTGACATATGTAAAATAATTTATCACATAGTTAAGTAGAATGTTTTAATTTTGATCTTTAATGTTATAAAGGTTTGTTTTATTTAACATAACTTTACTAAATTAAAAAAATTTCTACCAGATATACTCTGCTACATTACAACATTATAAGTGTCTCCAATCTATTTAAGGTTTTTTTTCCCTCCCAGAGTTTTGTGCTTTGTTTATTTATATTTTTATTTATTTATAGAGATGTATAGTACAAGTCAGGATTAGCTATACAATAAGGCTGCATGCAGGTGAGGTTTGGGTCTCCAACTGGTCCTCACTTCTCCTGATTTAGGACCAGGTAACCTTTGTGTTGTTATGTGTACCCTCTCTTTCCCTTGGCAGTGTTCAGTGACTGCTGATCCCTACCTTGTGCTAATACAATGAATATTAATGTCACACTTATGAGTGAGAACATGTGGTATTTAGTTCTTTGGATCTGTGATCGATCAATAAGTATGATGGTCTCCAACTCTATCCAATATACTGTGAAATCCATGATTTTTCACTTCTTTATGGCTGCATAATACTCCATCATGTATATGTTCCACATTATTTTTATGCAGTCCATTTTTGATGGTCAGTAGGGTTGGTTCCATGTTTTTGCTTTTGTGAATAGTGCAATTTGTTATATTTCACATAACTTTACTGAATTCAAAAAATTTCTACATGATGTAATCTGATACAAGTGTCTCCAATCTACTTAAGGTTGTTAAAATAAATATTACAAGAAGACATGCACAAGTGATTATAAAATAAACATAGCTGACAAACAATTTAACTGTATTCTAGTAACATTCACATTAATACTATGCATAGTCTTTCTGAAATTCAGACTAATTGACTCCAAAATATACAAGGGAATTCTTCTTTTATGTCTAATCTTAGATGGAAAGTGTTAAAAATAGTTATTAAAATGTGCATATTCCATAAGAAGTTTGAAATATTTCCATGTACCTTCTCAGACCACAGTGGAACAAAAATAATATCAACACCAACAAAATTTCCCCAATGCCCACAAAGACATGGACAATAAACAGCATGATGCTGAACAACAACTGGGCCAATACTGAAATCAAAGCAGAAACTAAAAGATTCCTGGAAATAAGTGAAAATGAAGAAACATCTTATTAAAACATCTGGGATGCCATGAAAACCATTCTAAGAGAGGAATTTATATCTCTATAAGCACACATCAAGAAAATGGAAAGATCACAAGTTGAAAGTCTAACAAATCACCTGAGGGAACTAGAAAGAGAAAACCACCAAAACCCTGACTTTAGCAGAAGAATTCAAATCACCAAAATATGAGCCCAAATACAGAACACAGAAGACAAAAATATCATAAAAAAATCAACAAAACGAAAAGCTGGTTCTTTGAAAGAATTAAAAAGATTGATGGACCCCGAGTCAGAAAGACCAAGAAAAAGAGAGAAAAAGCCCAAATAAACACAATCATAAATACAAAAGAACAAATCACAACTGACCTTGAAGAAATATAAAAGATTATCAGAGATTGCTATGTACACCTATAAGGAAACAAACTTGACAACCTAAATGAAATGGAGGACTTTCTGACATCACACAACCTCCCCAGGTTGAAACAAGAAGACATTGAGACACTAAATAGACCAAAAACAACCCAGGAAATTGCCTAATTGCCTCTGTCACAAAAAAGCTACCTACAAGAAAAAAAAAAAAGGCCCTAGACCAGATGGCTTTCCAGCAGAATTCTATAAAACATACAAAGAAGAGCTGATACCAATCCTATTGAAAGTATTCGAGGCAGTGGAGAAAAATGGAGCTCTTCTGAAATAATTTTACAAACCTAACAACACACTGATACCCAAACCGGGTAAAAATCCAACAAAAAGATAGAGCTACAGGCCAATATCCCTTATGAACATAGATGCAAAAATCTTCAATAAGATTCTAGCAAATTGGATCCAACAACACATCTCAAAAATCATCCAACATGACCAAGTAGGCTTCATCCCCAGGGTGCAGGGGTGGTTCAACATCCATAAGACCATAAATGCATTAAATACATCAACAGATGTAAAACCAAGAACCACGTGTTTATCTCATTAGAGGCAGAAAAAGTTTTTGATAAAATCCAGCATCCCCTCTTGATAAAAACCCTCAAACATCTAGGTATAGAAGGAACCTAGGTATAGAAGGAACCTCAAAATAGTAAGTGCCATCTATGATGAACTCACAGTTCACATATTGCTAAATGGACAGAAACTGGAAACATTTCCCCTGAAAACTGGAACAAGACAAGGTTGCCCACTCTCACCCCTCTTGTTCAACATTGTGTTGGAAGTCCTAGCTCGGGCAATTAGATAAGAGAAGGAAATCAGGGGTATCCAAATAGGAAAAGAGGAAGTCAAGTTATCCCTCTTTGCTGGTGATATGATCCTATACCTTGAAAATCCAAAAGAGTCTGTCAAAAACCTGCTTGTACTGACAAAGTCTCGGGGTCCAAAATAAATGTGCAAAAGACAGTTGCATTCTTATACACCAACAAAAAGCAGGCAATCAAATAAAGCACAATCTCATTCACAATAGCAAAAAATGGAATACCTTGACATCTTCCTGACCAGAGAAGTGAAAGACCTTTACAATGAGATCTACAAAACACTGCTCAAAGAAATCCAAGAATACAAACAAATGGAAAATATTTCATGCTCATGGATAGGAAGAATCAACATTAAGATGTCCATCCTACCAAAGGCAACCTACAGATTCAACACAATACCCACTAAGTTACCAACGTCATTCTTCTCAGACCTGGAAATGACAATACAGAAATTCATATGGAAACA
>CAUYQG010104122.1:0-13848 GCA_963574415.1 Tarsius wallacei | reverse complement strand
AAAAGAAAAGGATTGACATTAGTGGGAAATTGCAGTGGGGGGGGGGCAGGAAGGTGGGACTGACAGTAGTCGATATCTGCCTGGGAAAGGGGGGCACACCTCATCAACAAGGGTACTTGCACAATGAATATTTGTATACCTTACCCTTAACTATACCCCAAATTTTAAAATAAAAAATATATATAAAAAAAGAAAACTGAACAATCAAATTAAAACACAATATAATGCAATATTTTAAAACAAGCCATATTAATAGAAAAATATTTGAGGGACAAAGAATCAAAATTTGAAATAAAGAATCAGCTTCAGTGTCGTGCTGAGTCATATTGTAGCCTGAGCCAAAGAGAAAAGGCTCTGATACTGATTAATTGAATTCATCTTACATTGAACACTATTGTGAACCACATTAACAAATCAAACAAGTCCAAAGAATCATAGTCAAAGAATGGTTTTAGCCAGAGAAAGTTTAAACACACACACACACACACACACACACACACAAATAAGAAAATATTTCTACTTTTAAAAATACAAAATTTATAAATCCTGTTATCCAATAATATGACTAAGCATGGAAAGAAGCAGAAAAATACATCTTTAATGAGATTAAAAAATCAATTGAGGGTAACTCCCTCGGGGCCCCCTCCCACTGTGGGAAATTTTCTGTTCTCTCAATAAATCCTGCTGTAAAAAAAATCAATTGAGACGTACATCTATGTTGGAATTAGCACTGAAGTACATTAAGTGGTTCTTACTCTAGTAAATATGTTCAAAATGTAAGTGGAAGTAAAAATAGATGTTTAAAAAAAAATGACCTAAATCAAATGTGTAGAGATAAAAACTGCCATGTGGTATGTGAAAAATAAACGGAATAAGATGAACTGGCAATTTCACATAGAAGAAGAGAAGTTTAGTAAACTTGAAGACATAAAACTTGAATGTATCAAAAATGAAAACTTAAAAAAAATATATAGCACTAAATGTCTGTTAGAAAAGAAAAGGAAACAAAAAATTTAGTGACCTTCCTTCTTCTTAAAAACACAAAGAATTCTGCAGGAGACTTATCCAAAAGTCAGTAGAAAAATAATAATAATAAAGATCAGGTCAAAAATCAGTAAAATAAAAATAAGATACAAAAAAATAAAATAAAAGCTGACTCTTTGTGATCAACAATAAATTTGATAAATTTCTAGCAGACTGATTAAGAAAAGAGGAACAAATTACATATTACTGATATCAGAGGTGATTGAGGTTGCATAATTACATATTTTATAGATACTAAGTGGAAAATAAAGAAATATTTTGAACAATTTTATGTGAATAAATTCAACAACTTAAACAAATAAAAAAATTATTTGAAAGACACAAATTACTAAAGCTAGCTTTAAAAAAATATATACAACTTGAATAACCCTGTATTTATGAAATTAACTAAGTCTAGAGTAAAAATATATATCACAAAAAAACTTCCAATCTAGATAATTTCATTGGTGAATTATACCAAATGGTCAAAAAAGAAATTATATCAAATCTACAAGAACTTTTCCAGAAATATAATAAAGCAATATTTTTCAACTTGCCCTATGAGGTCAGTATTACCCTGATATAAAAATCACCAAAGATATCATTTGAAAAAATTAAAACAGCAAACTAGCATTTCTAACAAATGTAGATTGAAACTTCTAAAGTAAATTTTAGCAGATCAAATTGAACAAGATACAAAAGCCATTGGAGGGCCAAGATTGCTGACTAAAAATATATCCCACTACTGTAGCTCTCTGTTAAGAAGTTTGGATGGAGGAATAGGGCTTTGAGGCTGATATGAAAACCCAAGGTAGGCCTATTGAACGTTCACCTGGGGATGCAGGTCTCGAAAACCACTAGAGGCACCCTGATATGAGAATGCGAGAGCATCTTTGGAGACAGAAGGAGTGAGAGAAATTATGTCCTTTTCCTTCGCTACTTATTTCATGTAAGCCACTGCAGTCTCAGCCAAGGGAGAGACAGCACTAGAACTGTCCCTGCATACCTTTCACACCAGCCAGGTTCAGAGGACTTCCCCAAATAGAGAGAGAGGGGGGCTGTGGGTGACATATGGAACCTGGTGAACCCCAGTTTCTGAGTTCCACATTGCAGTCACTGATCACTCCATAGAAAGTCTCAGCAGGACACATCCTGCGGGCGTGGTCTCTACCACACAGGTACCCAACCCTCCCTCCCTTCCAAGCGCCTAGTAGGGACAATGCAACCAATCTGGGGAAGTTTTCCTTTTGCTGGCAGCTCTTTTGGCTCTAGGTTGGGCTGTAAACATGGCTTCCCCTCAGGGACTTCCATGATTCTCATAGCCTCTCCCATGTATCAGGTCACATTTAAGAGGTGGGACGTGTCTGCACAGAACAGCAGAGGTGGTACCTTTGCCCACTATGGACAGAGAAAGAAATTAACCCCCCTCCCTCCACATCCCTTCTACCTCTGGGCAAAAGGGGAAGTCCTGCCCACACAGGAGAAGGCCACTCTACATCCTCAAGAGCACCTGAGTCAGAGTAGAGCCACAAGACCTCACCTGGCCTCCTGACATTCTTGCTAATGTGAAAAGTGAACTGGGGAGGTGGGTGCTGGATTTCCAGCCAGGACCCCAGTCATCTGTACTAGACAGAGGAGAAAGACTACAAAACAAAGAAAAGGGCTTCCCCATTTTTGCCGGGCTGCACTGGTGAAGAAGTTTCAGATGGTTTTCTGGATCACCACCCTTCCTGCCACTGCTGCCCACCCTGCAAAAGTGGACCAGAGGAGAGAGGACATGCAAAACAATAAACGATAACCCCATAAAAAACCACTTCAATAGTAGCAAACTTAACTTAGTAAAAAAAAACAACATAACCAAAAATTAAAAGAGAAGAGTCTACCATCACAGATGAGGAAGAAACAACGTAAAAATACTGGCAATCCCCAAAACCTTAACACCATGACCTCCACAAAAGGGCTTCCTAGATGCCAAGCAATGAAACCCATCCGGGATGACTTGCTGCTAATGACAGAACATAGAATTCAGACTATGGATGGCAAAGACATCCAATGAGATCCACCAGAAGGTGGACAGATAATCCAGACAATGAAAACAATGTAGTATGTGAAAGTTGAGCTGACCGTTATAAGAAAGGACCATTCTGAACACTTGGAAGTGAACAATTATTTCCTGAAACTTCCAAAAACAAAAATGAATAAATATACCGTAAGCCTCAACAGCAGAATTGACCAGGCAAAGCAAAAAATCTCAGAGTTTGAGAATAAAACTATTGAGCTAACCCATTTTGACAAAAAAAAAAAAGGAGAGAAACAAAAAAGCTCAAGAAGAATGAGTAAGACCTATGAGGGATTTGAGATCAAATCTATGATTGATTATCCATGAAAGAGAGCAGGAAACTGAGAATACCTTGCAACAAGTCTTGCAAAAGTTTCATCCAAGAAAATTTCCATATCTCACTAGCGAGGCAGTCATGCAGATGCAAGAGATTCAGGTATTACAAGAGAACATCATCTCCAAGGCACATAATAAACCATTTAATCAAGGTGAGCATGAAAGAAAAGATTCTAAAGACAGCTAGAGAGAAAGGACAAACACCTACCAAGGAAGATCCATCATAAGTACAGCAGATTTCTCAGCAGAAACTCTACAAGCTGGAAGAGACTGAGTTCTTATCTTAAAAATTCTTAAAAAAAAAAAAAAACAATTCCAGGCAAGAATTTCCTAACCCATCAAGCTAAGCTTCATTAATGAAGGAAAACTAAAAACTTCACCAGACATCCAAATCCTAAGAGAATATGTGATTTCCAGACCAGTCCTTTGGGAGATGCTTAAGAAGTACTAAGCACTAAAATGAAAGAACAATTCTACCAATCACAAAAGTACAGGGAAAAATGGAGTATACAGACTACATTAATCAACCGCAAAACCTACATAGCAAAGCAGTCTCCTAATAGCAATATGATAAGGACAAACCTCCATATATATATAACTTAAACATAAGTGTACTGACCATATCACTTAAAAGACTAAAACACAGCCGGGCTCAGTGGCTCAGCCTGTAATCTCGCGCTTTGGGAGGCTGAGGTGAGTGGATTGCCTGAGCCCGCGGGTTCGAGACCCACCTGGGCAACTTGGCAAGACCTCATCTCTACAATAAACCAAAAAATTAGCCAGGTGTGGTAGCGCGTGCCTGTAACTCCGGCTACTCGGAAGGCTGAGGCAGAAGGATCACCGGAGTCCAGCAGGTCGAGGCTGCAGTGGTCAGGAGCGGCCACTGCACTCCAGTCTGGGTGACAGAGTGAGACTCCAACTCAAAAAAAAAAAAAAACTAAAAACTAAAACAGGATGAGAACCAAATAAAAAACAATCCCATTCACAATAGTTTCACACACAAAATAAAATACTTCAACATCCATAAAATGCCTTAGCATCCACCTATCCAAAGAGGTGAAAGACCTTTATAATGAGAACTACAAAACGCTGCCCAAATAAATAAAAAATGACACAAATAAATGGAAGAACATTCCATGCTTATGGATTAAAAGAATCACTATCATCAACATGGCCATCCTGCCCAAGGCAATCTATAGATTCAATGCAATCTTTATTAAATGATCAGCATTATTTTTCACAGACCTGGAGAGAAAACACAGAAATTCATATGGAAGCAAAATAAATAAATAAATAATAAAAAAGCCCTAATAGCTAAAGCAATCCTCAGCAAAAAGAACAAAACTGGAGGCATCACAGTTCCAGGTTCAACTTTTGCTACAAGGCGACAGTAACTAAGACAGCATGGTACTAGTACAAAAATAAAACATATGGACTAATGGAATAGGGCAGAGAATCTGAAAGAAAAACGTGGACCTTCAACCAACTCATCTGCTGCAAAGCCAATAAAAACAAACATTAGAGAAAGAACCCCATATTTAGCAAATGGTGCTTGCAAAACTGGCTAACCACATGTAGGAGAATGAAAGTGAACCTCTACCTATCATGACTTACAAAAATTAATTCAAAATTAAGAAATTAAATGTGAAACCTCAAACTATAAGAATCTCAAATAAACTTAGGGAATACCCTTCTGGACAGGGCAATAAGTAATGAATTCATGGTGAAGTTCTTAATAGCAAATGCAGCAAAATGTAAAATTGACAGGTAGGACTTTATCAGGCTAAAAATTTTTGCATAGCAAACAGCAACAACAATCAAAAAAACCCATCAAGAGTGTAAACAGAAAACCCACAGAATGGGAATGAAATATTTGTAAGCAATGCATCTGACATCTAGGGCATAAAGTAATTCAAATGAATTAACAGGAAAATAATTAAAAAGTGAGCAAGTGACATGAACAGACACTTCTCAAAGGAAGACATCCAAGCTGCCAACAAACATATGAAAAAATGCTCAGCTTCACTGACCATCAGAGAAATGCAAATCAAAACTATAAAGAGGAATTTTTTTCATGTCAAACAGGATGACTATCACTAAAAAGTCAGAAAACCACAGATGATGGTAAGACTGTGAAGAAAAGGGAACACTACTACACTGGTGGTGTGAATACAAGCACTTCCACCTTTGCAGAAAGCAGTGTGGCATTTTCTCAAAGAACTAAAAATGATCCAGCAATCTCACTTCTGGGAACATACTCTGAGGAACATAAGTCACTTTACCCCAAAGACACCTGCACATGTGTGTTCATTGCAGCACTATTCACCATAGTAAAAACATGAAAACTGGGAGGTTTTCTGTCCTCTCGATAAATCCTGCTTCTTCACTTAAAAAACAAAAACAAAACAAAAACATAAAACCAAGCCAGACGCCCACTGAAAGTGGAATCTATTAAGAAAGTGTGGCACATGTACACAATGGAATGCTGTGCAGGTATAATGAAGAACAAAATTATTTTTTGCAACAATATGGATACAGCTGGGAGACTATCATTCCAAGTGAACTATCTTAGAAACCAGAATTGAACACTGCGTGTTCTTACTTATAATTGGGCCCTAAACTTGGGGTACATGTGCATAGAGGCAGAAACAACTGACACTGGTCACTACTAATGAGGAGAGGGAAGGAGGAATAATAGACACACAACCACTCATTAAGAACCACGACCACTATCAGAATTTGGAAAGAGGGCTCACCCAAACATCACCTGTACACAGATCCTTATATATACCCAACAACTATAAAATTTTTAAAAATAAAAGTAATTCCCACCAATAATAATAAGAAGAAGAATATAGCAGAACATGTATGTTTTATCCCAGTTAGGGGGTTTATTATTAAAAATGAATTAAAGTAATTCACCATATTAACAAATTTAAAAAAAAATGACCATCTCAGCATACATAATCAAAAAATGGCATAAAATACATCATCCATTTTTAATAAAATGTATTAGCAAAGTAGTAAGGGAGCTACATTAACCTGAAAAAAGTATGCCAAAATAATAATAAAACAACTCACATCCTTCTTAATTATTATATAAAAGACTAAATGCTTTTTCTCTAAGATATGTAACACAACAACGATGCCCACTCTCAGTAATATAATGGGGCATCTAGCCAGTAAAATAAGAAAAAATAACAAAATTAAAAGCATACAGATTAGAAAGAAAGAAAATGTATTTGCTTACAATATGATTGTCTATTAGAAGATCTTATTATATCTACAAAAAAATCTGGTCAAACTAACAAATGAGTTTTTGAAGACTGGAAGACATAGCATCAATATATACTAATAAATCATTATTCTCCATTCTAGGAGTAAATCATCAAAATGGATATTTAAAACAATAACATTAACTTTGCAATTAAAAATATGAAAAGCTTTGGGATCAATATGACAAAAGATGCAAAAAAAATCTTTGCACAGTTAGAATTGCAAGCCGGGAGGCTGAGGTGAGTGGATTGCCTGAGCCCGCGAGTTTGAGACCCGCCTGGGCAACTTGGTGAGACCTCATCTCTACAATAAATCAAAAAAAAAAAAATCAGCCGGGCGTGGTAGCGCGCGCCTGTAGTTCCAGCTACTTGGAAGGCTGAGGCGGAAGGATCACCGGAGCCCAGCAGGTCAAGGCTGCGGCAGCCACTGCACTCCAGTCTGGGCGACAGAGTGAGACTCCAACTCAAAATAAATAAATAAATAAATAAAATAAATAGAATTTCAAAGCATTGTTAAAAAGATTTAAAGAATTCCTTTAAAAACTGTATTGTATTAATTGCTCAGGTAGTCACAATTGTTAAGATCAAAATTCTACATATATGTTACCGCCAATATATAAAATCAATTACCTATAGATGCAATACATTTCCAGTAAAATCCTATGCTGTTTTTGTAGAAATTGACATACTAATTCTAAAATTAAAATTAAAATAGAATTGACCCAGTATATCCAAATATCTTTTCAAAAGAAAAATATAGAACTTTAGAACTTGTACCAAAGAATTGAAAATCCAGAAATAGACCCATGCATGTAAGGATGACTAATTTTAGATGAAGAACAAAAGGCAATTCAGGAAAGGCAGGTTGAATTTTTCAACAAATTTTCCTGGACAAATTGAGTATCTTTATGAAAAAAAGGCAACTCTGATACATTTATTGCAAAATATGCAAATATCAACTTAAAATAAATCACAGATTTAAATGTAAAACCTAAATGTATATAGCTAATGTAATAAAAAATTAAATAATACATTTTCCCTGTGATAGTTAATTTTATGTTTCAATTTGACTGGAACCGAGTGCCCAGATATTTGGTTAAACCTTATTCATGGTTGTCTGTGTTTCTGAATGAGATTAACATTTGAACAGGTAGACTAAGTATT
Source organism: Tarsius wallacei (assembly GCA_963574415.1). NCBI lineage: Eukaryota > Metazoa > Chordata > Mammalia > Primates > Tarsiidae > Tarsius > Tarsius wallacei. The sequence goes on along the minus strand of CAUYQG010104122.1, from coordinate 5,991 downwards.
TTAGATTTTCCTTCTTAATGTGAGTGGACAACAAACATTAGAGGACTGGTTAGAACAAAATAGACTAAGGAAGAATTCCCTCTCTCTCTGCCTGTTTTTGAGCTGGATTATTGATCTTCTACTGCACCCAGACTAAAACTTTCTTTATTGCCACTCCTGGTTCTCAGACCTCTGGACTTGGTCTGGAATTGCGCATACTGGCTCAATAAAGTTCATGGTAAATCTGCTGGGTTTCCAGATTGTAGAAAGCAGATTATATGGTTTCTTAACCTCTATAATCACTTGAGTCAATTTTATACAATACATTTCTCTTTCTCTGTTTTGAGGTTTAGCACTTTCAATATTTTACACATACAAATTGTCCTTTACTAAATTATTTTGTTTGAAATATCCTGAGCAATTTCATATATTTTTAACTAAACGTTGACTATGATATTGATACTTCATGGTGATAAATCATGTTCCACAGACATGTGTCTGTGAATCTTAAACGTTAGCTTGATCCAAACATTAAAATTAAGGAGAATTTAGTTAAAACTCCACTACAAAATTTTCTTTAACCTAAGACATTTTTTAAGAAGAGAGGAGGATTAAGTACTTCACATATTACAGAAAAAATCAATATGTGATTGTCTAGAAATTTTCAGTATGCATGGGACTGTTAGGGTATCTTCTCATATAGATACCTTTAGCTACGTATCCCACTGTCTAATGGTGTATCTAGATTCCGAAACCAAGAACACAGGGGTGATTTCTGTCTTTACTTTGCTTAATTGAGTGATGTTCTGTGCTTTATGTAGGCATAGATTTTTCTAGGCATTGATTTTTGTACCTACTGGCTCAGTAAAGTTCATGGTAAATACCTACACAATATTAATTTTTAAATATATCATTTTATTTTTTTTAAATGGAAAAGGTGAATTTGATATTGTCAATGTCAGAAACATGAATACTCATGCATAACCATGAACTCCATTGTATGATAGAAACAGTCAACTATGATTGTAGCAAATAATTGATCTTTAATATGCCATCTCTATGTTCTTTCTTCATCTAGTTTGGTAAATGAAGGCAGATTATTCAATTTCTCTACATTAATTTCTACATTTTGAGGGAGAAATGAAAATTCTTTTTTTAGGGAACTAAATTAAATGAATGAATTAGGCAAAGCCACATAATTTAGTTGAAACAGAATTCATTGGTTTATGTAAATATGAATTAATGAAAAGCTTTACTATTCTAGGATATATGAATCCTCAAATAATAAATGGCAACAGAAACTAAATTTTAAAAATGACATAATACTTAGAAGCTACTGCTGTAAATAATAATTATTTTAGGGAAAACTTAAATTATGAATAAGACTGAACATAAGTTATTTTTATTTCTATCTTTATCTCTCTCTAGGCATTGATTTCTGTACCTTCTGGCTCAGTAAAGTTCATGGTAAATACCTACATAATATTATGTATATATGTATGTATATATATATGTATATATATATACAGAGAGAGAGAAAGATATAAAAATATGAATATATATGCATTGCATGCGCATACATTTAAGTGAATACATATAAGTGTATTGAAAATTTTTTAAAGAACAAAAAACAGATAATAAAAGTAAATCAATCAATGTGATTTTATACACTTTCACAGTCTTTGCAAAAACCTCCAATACGTTTAAATAAGTCTCTATAGAGTTGTCAAGGGTATTGAAAATCAGAATAATTACAAAAATATTTAAAGTAAATAAACAAACATAAAAATAAATCTTGTATGGCAAAATATGAAAAGAAGATTCCGATAAAGTTATTAAATATTTATTGGATTTATATAATCACTGTTATATGTGAGAGAACCTAATCTTCACTTATATAGCCTCAGAAATAGAAATACAAAGAAGATAGTTTTGCTTCAATTTACTTGCAATTCTTGTCAGAACTAAATAGAAAAAATGAGGTCCTGTATCTTTTCACTTCCCCCGAGGACGTGGCATTTATTTAAACCAAGACCTTGAGAATGTAAATGTTTGCATAGAAGTGGATGAGCTGGATAATTGAGGCTAAAAGTTCTCATACTCTCTCTCTAGTTTAAAAAAAAAATTATACGCAATGTCAATCTCTCTCTCTGTTTTTCTCAGGTGAAAGGCCATTGGAACTTGATATTATCTAATTTTCATCAGTAAGTACATTAATTAGGATGGGAATTCATAAAAGCCAACATGCTGGTTAATATACTTTTAAGCAATATAATATATTCTATGAGGGTAATTTGGTTGAAAGTTATTTATGATGAAGTTAATAATGTGTTTACATTTCTACAATCTGTTCACTTAGGCCATCCTAAAGAAACAAGACATATTTCAGATTTAAAAGAATCAAGGGAATTTTAAAAGTATGGCCCCCAAAACATAGGTCAAAAAAGCAAAAATTGACAAATGAGATTGCATCAAACTAGAAAGCCTCTGCATAGAAAATGAAATAATCACCAGAGAGAAGAGATGACCTATGGAATGGAAGAACATGTTTGCAAACCATATGTCTGCTAAAGGTTAATATCCAAAATATATAACAAACAAACCACTCAATGTCATAAAAACATATATTTCAAGTTATACAAATGAGTAAAAAACTTAAATAGTCACTTCTCAAGAGAAGACATACAAACAAGCATATATATATGAATTTTTTATTGTTATACTTATATATGTATATATAATATGTATGTATAATAGATAACATATCCACATACACACAAATATATGTGTATATACATAAATATATATTTTGCATTATTAATAATGGGGAAATGCAATTAAAAGCCACAAAGAGATATCACCTCTTACCTGTCAGAATATCTGTAATCAAAAAGGCAAAAGATAACTTTTGATGAGGAGGTGGAAAAAAATGGAAGCCTTGTATACTGTTGGTGGGAATATAATCACTTTGAATAATACTAAAATTGGAAATACCATATGATCCAACCATCTAACTGTGTATATATGGTAGATTCAAAGGAAATGAAATCAGTATATTAAAAATATACCTGCATCTCCATATTTATTGCAGATTTATTCACAGTAGCCAAGATCTGGAATCAACCTAAGTGTCCACTAAAAAATGAATAGACAAAGAAAATGTGATAGATGGATGTTAGATAGACAGGTAGGTAGATAGATGATAGATAGATAGATAGATAGATAGATAGATAGATAGATAGATAGATAGATAAATGATAGTTGTTTTGTTTTTTTTTAAACAATGTAGAAGTTTTTCTTTAGCAAAGAAGAATGTAATTTTTTTCTCTAGGAATAGACCAGTGGGAAATTCCAAGGACACTTGAGTTTACTTATTTTATTTTATTTTTATTTTAGAATAGTTTTAGATTTATATAAAAGTTGCAAAGATAGTACAGAGTCATGTATACTGCATAGCTAGCTAGGGCTTCCTATCATTAGAAGGAAAATACATTAAAATATATATGTATATATATTTTTTCTTAATTTTGACCTAATGTTCTTCTTCTATCCCAGGGCCCGATACAAGATAACACATTCCATTTAGTTGTCCTGTTCCTCACATTTCTCTGAACTTTGACCTTTTCTTAGATGTGCCTTGGTTTTGATGGCATTAATACTTTTTAAGAATCTTGGTGAAGGCATTTTGTAGGATACTCCTTTAGTGAAATGGGTCTGATATTTTTCTTATTGTTACACAGAAAATGTGGATTTTTGGAAGAAGGACCACAGACTTGGTCTTAGTTTCATCATCATTTGAAAGGTACATGCTATTAATATAACCTAATACTTTTAATGCTGACTTTGATCACTTGATTGAAACAGCACTCAGAAATGTCCACCACTGTAAAGTTACCACCCCCACTCCTTTTTCCATACTATAACCTTTGGAAGGAAGATAGTTTTTGCAGCCTGTATTTACAAAATGATAACTTTTCCACTTTCTTGAGGTCAGAGTATCCACATGATTACTTGGAATTTTTTTGCACAAGAAATTTGTTCTTTGTTTCACATTTTTTATTCATATATATGGATAATAATATATAATATAATTACGCATTATATGTAATAAATATAACATGTCTGTCAGTAATAATTCAAGGATATTTATTTTATACTTGGAGTTATTCCCATACTATATTATTTGAGTTCTGTAGGTTCAAATTGTCCAAGCTTTGGTTATTGGGAGCTCTTAATATTTGTTCTTGTGTTCGTTTGACATGCCCTGTCCTTTCTTCCCCATTTTTAAATTTTTTCTTTCTTTTTCTCTTCTTTTCTTAGCCATTACTCCAAAAGTAAAAGCCTAATTTTAAATCCTGAAGATTTTGCAATGACTGAAAAAATGCACTAATTCATACCATTTCTGAAAGAAATTAATGATGTTTTGAAAGTCTAGAAAATGTAAATTTTCCAGGTTTCATCAACAATTACTCTTTCTGCAATTCAGAAAAAGCTGTGTGGGTTTATATGCATATATCTTATTTCCTGCTATTTCTTTCTTACCACTATTGTTTTCTCATCTTAATTTTTTTTTATTCGTGTTCTTCCATTTTTCTATTAAATAAAAAAGTACATGTGTTTTAAAATCATTGCATAAATGGCATTACTAGCTCTACATTGCTGTAGTGTTCTGTCAAAAGTATTGGCACAGTGCAGCAATTTTCATACTCTAGAAATGCTAATGACTTGGTTTAAGGCATATTGCATTTGCTTTTCAAATAGGTGTCCTCTATTCAAACAGAATTGAGCTAGAGTGTATTAGAGATCTAAGAATTACAGACAGTCCTCTTTCTACCATTTTAATATTCAATACAATTACGGCAAGCAATGTGCATAGAATGTCATCTGAATTTTCTTCACAACATAAAAAAAAATTTAACAATACATTGCAACTTCCTGTGATGCTCTACACCAATGTCAACTGCATTTTTTCCCCATAGCTTACAAAGGTTTTGTTGAAATGAATTGACCTCATGTCACCTTATACTACAAGACAAGAAGGGCACAATTGCTTAAAATTCAAAGATCACTTTAAAGTTACAATTTATATGAATTTACAAATCTCTCTTATACCACCATTTGCTTTTTGTCAAAGTTTTATCAGAGCTGTCAAATACTAAGATAAATTTGTTAGAGGTGAAGGACTCCTTTCTCCCCAGCACTAAAATCTAAAAATGAGAAAAATAAATAACCCTCAGTCTTCTAGAATTGAAATGGCATTCCTGAAACATTCCAATCTTCACAGTGTTCTCTTGTGGAAAGAAACATGTATAAGAAAGAAGTCAGCCCAATCCTATTACATATCTTCGAAATTGAATCTAATTGAAATGTTACCTATTCATGTCTTCTATCTTTTTCAGAATAATCACAAATGGAGGGTTTCACCCTCACTTCTCTGAAGCATGGCAGAACTGACAGTATAGAAAACAGAATTTAATTTCTGAAAAAAAGTAACGAGAGGTAGGGCTTATGAGAGAGAATATGTGATACTCAGTTCATACTCATTTTTTAAAAACCTTTTTATTTTAAAGATGTGGAGCATAATTCAAGATTAAGCATACAAATGTCCATTATGCAGGTACCCTTGTTCCTGAGGTATGCCCCCTTCCGCCCCCAGCAGAATCCTACTACTGCCAACCCTGCCCCCTCCCAGCAATTTTCCTCTACTGACAATCCATATCTTACTGTATTATGATAATTGTTCAAGGTCCACTTGTGCGTGAGAATATGTGATACTCAGTTCTTTGTTTCTATAACAAATCACCCAGTATTATAGACTCTAAGTCCATCCAAGTTACTGTGAACATTCCTTGTTTTATGTTTTTGTTTTTTTTTTTCTTCTGGGATCTAAGAAGACACAAAGAATTTTGAATCACTGGAGAGCCCCTTAATGCCTTGTAACATAGGCATTTTTCCAATGGGTTCTTGCCAGCGTGGTGTGGTGGTTAACAGCATTGGTTTTAAAGTCAGACA
>CAUYQG010104121.1:0-14366 GCA_963574415.1 Tarsius wallacei | reverse complement strand
CCCCCCCCCCCCCCCCCCCCCCCCCCCCCCCCCCCCCCCCCCCCCCCCCCCCCCCCCCCCCCAACCCCCCCCGGGGGGGGGCAGTTTCTCAACATGATTAAAAAAATCTGTGAAAAACTCACAGCGAATATCATACTTTATGGTGATATATATACTTAAAGCTTTCCCTCTAACATCAAGAACAACACAAGGATGTCTGTTCTCACCACTTATTTTTTTAATTTATTTTAAAGATGTGGGGTACAATTCAGGGTTAGGTGTACAAAGTTGATTATGCATGTTCTTACCACTTATGTTCAGCGTTGTCCTGGAGGTACTAGCCAGGACAATTAGGAATCCATATTGGAAAGGAAGAAGGACAACTGCCTCTATTTGCAGATGCCATGATCTTGTTTATAGAAAATGCTTAGGATTCTACTTTGTCTCGATCAGTTTGGGTTGTTATAACAAAGTACTATACCCCGGGTGGCTTATAAACAACAGAAATTTATTTCGCACAGTTCTGAAGTCTAGAAGTCTGAGATCAGAGTGCCAGCATGGCCAGCTTCTAGTGAGGGCCCTCTTCTGGGTTGCCGTGTGCTGCCTTTTGCTCTCTCACATGGCAGAAAGAAGAGTAGAGAGCTCGTTGGGATCTCTTTTATAGGGAGCACTAATGCCATTCAGGAGGTGCCACCCTCAAGACTTAATTACCTCCCAAAGCCCCCACCTCTTGATACTATCACATTGAGGGCTAGGATTTCAACATATACATTTTGGAGGAATAGGGACATTTAGTTCAAAGCACTGCTAAAAATTATTAGAAACAATAAACAAGTTCAACAAGCTTGTAAAATACACACCAATATACAAAAATCATTAATATTTTTATACAGTATAATGAACAAACCAAATTTAAAAATTAAAAAACAATGTCGTTTACAAGAGCATCAAGAAGTACTTAAAAACAAATTTAACAAAAGGACATCCCATGCCCATGGATCATAAGACTTAGTATTGTCGAGGTGGCAATACTCCCCAAAGTGACCTCTAGAATCAACACAATTCCTGTCAAAATATCAGTTGGCTTCTTTGCAGAAATTGGCAAATTGATCCCGAAATTCATATGGAAATGGAAAGGACCCAGGAAGGCCAAAACGATCTTGAAAAAGAACAGTTAGAGGACTCACATTGTGATTTCAAAACTTGCCCCAAGGCTACAGTAACAAGACAATGTTATCTGGCATAAGAACAGACAAATCAATCAATGGAATAGAATTTAGAGTCTAGAAATAAACCCCTGTATCTACAGATAATTGACTTTCAATAAAAGCACTAAGGCCATTCAGCGGGGAAAAGTAGATTTTTCAACAAATGTCTGGGACAACTGGGTATCCAAATGCAAAAATAAATAAATTAATTAAATTAAATAAAACTTGTTCCCTACCTCACACATATGCAAAAATCCACTCACTATGATTACAAAACCTAAATGTCAGAGCTAAAACTCTCAGAAGAAAAGATAGGCATAAATCTTCCTGACCTTGGATTTGTCATTGGTTTCTTAACTATGACACCAAAAGTATAAATGACAGCAATAAAAGATGACATCATCAAAATTAAAATATTTGTGCTTCAAAAGAAACCACAAGAGAGTGAAAAGGCTATCCCCAAAATGAACAATGTTTCTGCAAATCATGTCTGAAAAGAAATTTGTATCTAGAATATATAAAGAACTCTTTCAATTCAATAATTAAAAAGGCAAATACACTCATTAAAGAACTGGCAAAGACTCTGAAAACACAAAAAGATAACAGATGATCAATACACTCATGAAAATATGCTCAACATCATTAATCTTTAGGAAAATTAAAATCAAAATTACAATGAGATACCATTTCATACCCAGTAGGGTGACTATAATAGAAGTCAGATACTAACTGTTGGCAAGTATATGGAGAAATTAGAATCCTCTATTCTGCTGGTGAGAATGTAAATGGTGTGGAAACAACAGTGACTCCATCTTGGATGCTGATCTGCCTTGTTGACGTCTGATTAACCCCAGTCCCAGTAATGCCTCCTGATTTCTACTTCATTTTTCATCCTTAGTATAAGAACAGGTACTCACTTTGAATCCTGCCTTTAAATCAAAGCAACCTTGATGTCATTGCACACATTATATGGGCTATGACGCACATAACATTCTTGCCTGTTCTGGAGGTTATTTCAGTCTCCATAGATCATGTACCCTTTTCACCTATGGTATGTAAGTCTTGGTTTTGGAGAGTAATGGTGCAGAAATCTTCTCATCTTGCTGCCACCCTTCTGCCCATAAGTTCCCTAAATAAGTCAACCTTTACTGACAAACTGGATTTGCCTGCTTTGTCCTTTGGTTTTCTCTGCTCCTTCGATATTTGGGGGTTATTTTGTATATATGACCCTTTCAGGGATTAAATGGTGTAGCTGCTTTCAAACAGTCTTGCAGTTCCTCAATATAGAGGCTAAATGCTAAATGTAGAGTTACCAATATTATGCAGCGATTCCATTCCTAAATATGTAACCAAGAGTAACCACCCAAAAATTTGTGCTTGAATGTTCATGGCAGCATTATTCATAAGAGCCATAATATCCATTAACTGATGAATGAATAAATAAAATGTGCTATGTACATACAATGGAAAACTATTTGACAACAAAAAAATGAAATATGGATTCATACTACAACATGGGTGAACCATGAAAACATGTTAAGTGAAAGAAGCCAGTCACAAAGGGCTACATATTGTATGATTTCATTTTTTTTTTTAATCGGAGTCTCACTCTGTCATCCAGGCTGGAGTGCAGTGGCACACTCATAGTCACTGCAACTAGACCTGCTGGGCTCAGGCTATCCTTCTGCTTCAGCCTTCCAAGTAGCTGGAATTACAGATGGGCACCACTATGCCCAGCTAATTTTTTGATTTATTGTAAAGATGACATCTCGTCAAGTTGCCCAGGATGGTCTTGAACTCCTGGGCTCAGGCAATCCTCTCACCTCAGCCTCCCAAAGTGTACCACTCTTTCTTGTGGCCAGTTGGTGGAGTCTTTTTTTTTTTTTTTTTTGAGTTGGAAGTTGAAGGCCACCCCAGCGTCGACCTGCTGGGCTCCAACGATTCTTCCGCCTCAGCCTTCCAAGTAGCCGGAACTACAGGCATGTGCTACCACATCCAGCTAATTTTTTATTTATTGCAGAGACGAGGTCTTGACAAGTTGCCTGAGTTGGTCTCGAACCAGCAGGCTCAGGCAATCCACTCGCCTCGGCCTCCCAAAATGCTAAGATTACAGGTGTGAGTCACCATGCCCGAGATATGATTCCATTTATATGAAAGATCGAGAATAGACAAATCTACAGAGATTAGTATAATCCATAGAGTAGATAAGTGGTTGCCCAGGGCTGGGGTGCATGGGGGTCTGGACAGGCATAGTGAAGGGCTGTTGTGCTTCTCTTTAGGGAAATAAAATGTTCTAAATTGATTTGTTGATGGCTGCACAACTGTGCGTATATACTGAGAGGCATTGAACATTTTAAATGGGGACATTTTTATTGTATATGAATTATAACTCAAAAAAGCTTAGTTTGAAAAAAGCTAACTACAGATCACATTTAATTGACAGCATATTTATACTGCCCTGGATCTCAAAAGAAATGCACATACAGGAGTACAGGAGTGGGCAGATAAATGGCTATGGAGATAAGTACAGGGTTGTCTAGAGGATTAAGATCTGAAATCTTTGTTTAGAGACAAGGTGTTCCTCTGCTGCCCAGGCTAGAGTGCACTGCTGTGATCATGGCTCACTGCAACCTCAAACTCCTAGGCTCCAGTGATCCTTCCACTTCAACTTCCCGAGTAGCTAAGACTACAGGCATGCACCACTATGCCGGGCTTATTTTAAAATATTTATATATATTTTTTTATTTTGTAGAGATGGGATCTTGCTCTGTTGCCCAGGCTGATCTCAAACTCCTGGCCTCAAGCAATCCTCCCACCTCAGCCTCCCAGAGTGCTGGGATTACAGGCGTGAGCCACTGGATCCAGCCTGAAATTTTTATTTTGAATTAGCTCTGTGGGCTGCTGTTAACTGAACTTGGGCTTGTGCTTATTCACATGGCTGTGATAACTCTATTAAGTTGGTGGGAGTGTAAACTAGTGCAACCTCTGTGGAAAACAGTATGGTGATTTCTAAAAGCCCTAAATATCGACCTCCCATATGACCCTGCAATCGCCCTACTGGGAATATACCCTGAAGAACTCAAATCACTCTATAAAAAAGATACCTGCACATGTATGTTTATCGCAGCATTGTTCACATTAGCAAGAACCTGGAAGCAACCATGCTGTCCATCAAAAGAGGCCTGGATTAAAAAAATGTGGTACATATACACGATGGAATACTACGCAGCCATAAAAAAGAACAAAATCATGGATTTCGCAGCAACTTGGATGGAACTAGTATCTATAATACTGAGTGACCTCTCACAGAAACAAAGATCAGAGTATCACATGTTCTCACTCATACAGTGAACCTTGAACATCCAACATAATACTATAAGAAAATGACTGACAGTGGTGGGAAATTATGGGGAGGGGAGGAGAAGGGAGATGGGATTAACGGTACTCAATATCTGTCTGGGGACGGGGAGATACCTCTTATCATCAAGGGTGTCTGAACGTAGCATATTTGTATACCTAATCCTTAACTGTACCCCACAATATCATAATAAAAAATACTGATTATAAAAAAAAAGAAATGAATATTTTAGCAGTCTTCTAGAAAAAAAAAAAAATTTGTGTTGGCCACTAGCCCACATGTGACTGCTGAGACCTGAAACATAGGTAGCCCAGTTGGGATGTGCTATAATTATACAACACACACAGGATTTTGAAGACTTAGAATGAAAAAATATAGATACTATTTCAATAATAATATTTTATATTGATTGCATGTGAAATCTATTAAGTTGAATCTATTAAGTTAATAAAATATATTTAAAATGTAAAAAGAAGCCCTATTCTCCGAGAATTAAAGTTTTCCTTGGGAGGTGTGGCTGTATTGATGCATAGTGTACAGGATTACATGTGTCTGTTTGTTTGATGGAGACCCACTGGACAACAGAGAGAAAGAAAAGAGGCAAGTGGGCACTTAGGGTGGTGTGGATGTTACATAGGGAAACACAGGACTCAGGGTGCTAAGGGGCTTCACTTACTGCCTTGCAGACTGCCTGTCCCTGGGCATTACTCTCTAGGCCTGGATTCACAAAGTCAACGCCTTTGGGGGCTAGGAATTAAGTTCTCAGTTGAAGAATCCCCTCAAGTTCACTTATGAGGTTCAGGGAGGAAGTGGTAGATGGATGGTTTCATTCTTTCTGTTTCAGAAATATATTTAGAGACATATTTCCTGTACTAAACAAATTCTGAGGTGGAGGAAGTAGAAAGAGACACTGAGACTGTTACAAGTCAGAATCCCAAAGTTCTTAGTTTCGGGAAGTTGGCCTTGTTCTCTGTATGGCTAAAAAAAAAAAAAAAAAAAAAAAAAAGCTGATTACAGGACAGAATTGTGGAGGGAGGGAAGGGAAAGAGTTTTTTCTTTCCAACATCCAGTTTGTGACTGGACACCATATGATTCTAGGCTGAGGACAAATTCAGAAAGAACTTGTCAGTTGGTATTCCTTAGCTTAGTGTGAACATTTGTTGTTTTGTTATTTGTTGTTGCTGTCATTTTTCTAAAAGACAAGAGTGGCGCTATCAGAATGACTTTCTTGAACATGCTGACAACTAACCCTAGGAAAGTATCTTGGATCTTATCTGAGAAAAAAGATCCCTCGCATGCTTTTTGTATAGGATTTTTAAAAAATCATGTTTTGGACCGGGTGTGGTGGCTCAAGCCTGTAATCCCAGCACTTTGGTAGGCCAAGGTGAGAGGATTGCCTGAGCCCATGGATTGGAGACCAGCCTGGGTAACTTGGCGAGACCTCATCTCTACAATAAATAAAAAAATTAGCCGGGCATGGTGGTGCATGCCTATAGCTCCAGCTACTTGGAAGACTGAGTCGAAAGGATCGCCTGAGCCCAGCAGGTTGACACTGGGATGGCCTTGAGCATGCCACTGCTCTCCAACCTGGGTGACAGAGTGAGACTCCAACTAAAAAAAAAAAAAAAAAAAAAAAATCATGTTTTGAAGAAAGTTTGAGAATATCAGTGGGAAAAAATGTCAGCACCAAATTCTCCCTGAAAAGCAATTTGTCAAAAAAGACATGATTAGTATCCATTCTATAATTGGGGCTTAAATTATCTTTCCTCTTTATGAATGTGTTTTAGTAAAACTTTGATCTTGACCCCTCCCTCTTTCCACTCTCAGTCACTTTTATATATTTATTTTATTTTGTTTTTTGTAAAGATGAGGTCTTGCTATGTTGCCCAGGCAGTCTTTCTGCCTCGGCCTGCCAAAGTGCTGAGATTACAGGTGTGAACCGCCTTGCTGGCTTTAAGTCACTTATAAAGTGGACTGATCAAAAGGCAAGAGGGAAAAAGAAAGCAAAACAGCTGAAACACACCCAGACCCACACTTCCAAATCTGCCAGCACAGCCACAACGGGAAGCGTTCTGAATTCAGTCAGTTGTGATCTGCAGATTATGAACTCCATTCCTTTATATCATCAGTGTAGACAATTGTGAACTGACTATAGTGAAATACAGACATGATTCTATTTTACTACGGGCTTATCAGTTAACTCACAGACCCTATTCTATAGATGAATAGGGGAAAATAAGTTTACATTTAACTATGTAATGTACTTCCAATGGAATTCAGTAGGTGGCATAAAAGAGCTTTTCTGGTTTGTTTTCAACCCTAAATGTGGTTAGCAATGAAATAAGTGTTCAAAGAAGTGCTTGAATTTCCTACAGACTGCCAAATGGACCAGGCGAGCCGGTTGTCTTGGTAAGCAACATCTTATTTAATTCTGTAAAAGAAAATAATCGAACAGCTAGTTGTTGGGTATAAGAATCTCAAAAATCTCTGTGACTGTATTTCTGATATGTACATAGTTGCTATGTGGTTTGTATTAGTATTTGATTATCAGCTCTTAGTCCTCAATCAGAGAAAGTTTGTTTGTTTCTGGAATGATACCTCATGCATCATTTGCTTTCAAGAGATACTTTTGAGTTGGGAGACAAATATTTGGGTCACAAACATCTTCTGGTTTTCTTCCAGAGCAGCTGCTGGTTGGGTTTCAGAAGGCATCTGTCTTCACCTTCTCTCTCTCTCTGTGTTCTCTTCTCAATGAGGGTGTTCAGGAAAATAAGATACAAGTCCATTATTCCTAGAGACATTGCAGCTGTTCGACTCCTCTGCTTTTATAGGCAGGTTTCTTTTAGTTTTTCTCTGCACCTTTCCCACTAGCCATTCTTTCTGTTTTCTTAGACCACAGACACTGTTCCAGGGAGCTAGAAGTCAAGTGGAATTACAGCTTTTGAAAATGTTTCCCAGGCTACACCCAAATTGGTCAGAAGACTTGGAAGAGACTGTATCTTTATAACAAACAAAAAGCAAAAGTTCACAAAAATCACATCGGCAGGAAAGCTCTTGAACTGGTCCTAATCCTTTCAACCTGTGGTTAATAGTTAATCTGGTACACAGATGACTCTTAATAAATATTTGCAGGACTGAACTTACTGGACCAGAGTGATTGTATGGGCCTTATTTATTAAGACCAATCAAAGCCCTGATTTGGTGCCCCTAAAGTCTCCAAACCAAGGCAATTCAAAGGTATTGATTCACTGTACCATATAATGGAAGGCTAAAGCTATTATGATGAAAAGGAAAAGAATCACACCTAAAAGTATTTTGTACTTTTGAATTAAAGCATACTTTTTCTGTTCAACTTAGCAAATAATGATTTTATTTGATAGTAAAATAGTTTTGAAGTTCTAATATAGATGAGCTTTGATGATGATCATTAAGATTTTGATAAACAATGCTTTGGTCTGGGGAACTGAGCCATAGACTTTCATTGATTTAGCAAGTTTGATAAATAAAATTTAAAGATCCTGTGAATACCTAAAAAATCAGTTCTTCCTATGTACAATATTTTGATTTCTTAATTAAATAAATAAAAATGACTTTGTAAGTTGAGTTCTTGAAATTAATGACTTTAAATGAAAGGGCAAAGGGAGGTTGAAGAGATAGAAGATCTTTGAGTCAATTAATTTAGCTACTAAAACTGGGCTCAGTGGCTCAGCCTGTAATCCAGCACTTTGGGAGGCTGAGGTGAGTGGATTGTCTGAGCCCACAGGTTCGAGATCAGCCTGGGCGACTTGGCGAGACCTCATCTCAATAAAATGAAATGAAATGATAAAATGCCGGGTGTGGTAGCTCACGCTGAGGCAGAAGGATCACCGGAGCCCAGCAGGTCCACTTTGGGGTGACTGTGAGTGTGCCTCTGCACTCCAGCCTGGGTGATGGAGTGAGAGTTCAACTCAAAAACAAAACAAAAAAAGCTGGGGTTGTGCTTTCATTAAACGCTTGGGGGCCCACACTTTTATACATTCAAATCTCTTGTGGTGGTTGCTGTTGTTAAGGGAACAAGGACAACTTTCACCTCGCTTGTGGTGAGCTCTGTGAGCTAAGCAGTCATGCCTCGGCCTTCTGGTCACTTTCTGCACACCATGCCTGACAGTGCTGATCACTGCTCCCTTGAACTATGGAGTTGGCGAGGAGGTGGAAAGAGCCCCTGATTTGGATTCAGGCATAGGAATAAATAGGACCTTAAGCCCAAACCACTTTTACTTTGACCCAGCTTGATATGAATAGTTCTGTTTTGAAATACTGGGAAGTAATTGGGTATCATTTTCATTCCCATTGTCTTAGTCTTTGGGGGCTGCCATAACACAATCCCATCAGCTGGGTTGTTAATAAACAATAGAAATTTAATTTTTACAGTTCTGGAGGCTGGAAGTCCAAGATCAGGGTGGTAGTATGGTTGGTTTCTGGTGAGGACCTTCTTCTGGGTTGCAGATCACCACCTTCTTATGTGTTTACGTGGCAGAAAGTGAGCCAGAGACCTTTCTACGGCTCTTTTTATAAGGGCTCCAGTCCCACTCATGGTGACTTTACCCTCATGACCTAATTACTTTTCAAATATCTCCCTCCTAATTTCATTACATTGGGGGTTGAGATTTCAACATATGAATTTGGGGGGTTACAAACATTCAAGCTATAATATCCATTCAAGTGTCACTCCTTGTTTGAGTATCTCTTTAAGAAGCTGGAGATAAAAAATTAGAAAATTGGGGGTGGAGGGTGGGACTGGCAGTTGAGGGAAACTGCTAAGGGAAGGAGGGGCATACCTCATCAACAAGGGTACCCGCATGGTCAGTGTTTATATATCTAACCCTGAATTGTACCCCACATCTTTATAATATATATATAAAAGAAGAAAAAAAATTAGAAAATTTTTGGGTTTTTCAGCCAAATACAATCAATGCCATGAAAATACCACCTTGACTTATAGCATGAACTTTAATGTCTGCATCATTTTCCTTGCTCAGGGTCTTCATGAATGCTAAGAGAGGTTACCAGGCCCTCTTCTCTGTTAGAAGAAATCAGAATGACCAAGATATCATTGGGCGTCTTTATGAAAGGGTAAGTTCAAGGAAGGTTCTAAAACATATAAGTTTGCATATCTAACTTGTAAACAGGGGTTATTTCTAGAAGTTACATTATTTATGTCCTTTGATGCCTGTGGCGATATGGCAGGGGAACATGTGAAGAGGTATTTTGCAATACCCTGATACGGATGGCTTGCTTGTCTGACAGTTCCAGGGAATTCTGAATAAATTCCTTGAGAGAGCTGGGTAGCTGTGCAGCCCCAGCTATAAGGGTCCCTGGGGTGAGAAGTGCACACTCTCTAGGGTTCAATCCAACACAGCCCCCTCTGCTCTCATGTGCCACTGTGATGGTGACCATATAATAGTGTCTGAGCTAGAATGGTTTGAATGCTAGTGCAATAGCACAACCTAGAACAATGCCTAGCACTACATAGGGAATAAATACATACCTGATAAATGAATGAAAAAAGTATCCTGAATAAGAGAGAAGATTAAACAATCCTCATTCCCAAAACCTACCAGTGTTCACCACCCTTCATCATTCTTGGAGTAAAGTCCCAGCTCCTTGCAATGATCTACAAGGCCCTCTGTGATCTCGGCCCTAACTCCTCTCACCTTTGCTCACTCCATGCTAACAGTGACCTCCTCATTCTCCCTCAGACAAGCCAACCTCAAGTCCATCTCAGGACCTTTGTACTTGCCTTTTCCTTTGGTAGAAATGTTCTTTCCCCAGATTTTCCCCTAGGTTACTCATTCACTTCACTCTGATTTTTACCATACTGCCATCTCAAAAATGTCTTTCTAACTAATCGCTCAAAAATAGCCACCATCAAGCACCGTCCCACACCTATAATTTACTGTGCTTTATTTTTTCTATATAGCACTTGTCACTACATGAAATTGAGTTAAGTCATTTATTTATTTTCTGTCTCTCCATTAGGTTATAAGCTCCTTGAAAATTAGGACTTTATCTCGTTCATTGGTCTCTCTCCAGTTTCTTTTTCTTTTTTTTTTGAGTTGGAGTCTCACTCTGTCACCCAGACTGGAGTGCAGTGGCCGGGAGCGGCCACCACAGCCTCAACTTGCTGGGCTCTGGTGATCCTTCCGCCTCAGCCTTCCAAGTAGCTGGAACTACAGGCGCGCACTACCACGCCTGGCTAGTTTTTGATTTATGTAGAGATGAGGTCTCACCAAGTTGCCCAGGCGGGTCTCGAACCCGTGGGCTCAGGCAATCCACTCACCTCAGCCTCCCAAAGCGTGGGATTACAGGCTGAGCCACCGAGCCTGGCTTCTCTTCAGTTTCTTAAACATGTCCGACAGGTAATCAATCAATATTGGTTGAATAAGTAATGGATGGATGGATGGATGGATGGATGAATTTTCTGAGAGACCTGTTATTGTGATCTAATTACCTTTTGAACAAGACTAATAGAACCAAATCACATATAGGTAATAAAAGATAATGCCAGAACAGTCCAAATTTCAACACATGGGAGAACTGTCAAGGAAGTCCTAGGGACATAGATACATGTCAAAGAGTGAAAGTCCACCAGGTGAATCTGAGCCAGAGTTCTAGATGATCCTAGGAGGGTTGGGACCAGAGGACTTTCCATGAACTATCTGTGTTAGTTTCTGTGGCTGCTGTAACAAATTACCATAAATTTGTTGGCTTAAAACAATATAAACGAATTGCCTCATAGTTCTGGAGACCAGAAGTCCACACTCAAGTTGTCACTCCAGGGCCTCGTCCAGATTCTGATGGCTATTGGTTGCCACCTTGGAGCTGCATCACTCCAAACTCTGCTTTTGTCCTCATATGGCCTTCTTCTCTGTGTCTCTGTTGTCTCTTCTTTTGTCTCTGTCATGTATTCCTGTGCCTTTCTCTAAATCATTGGCTTTAGAGACCACCCAAATAATTCAGGATGATCGTCCCATTTCAATATCTTTTATTATCTCTGCAAAGATCCTTTTTCCAAATAAGGTAACATTTATAGTCTCTGGGGATTAAAATATGGTTGAGATGTAGACATAACTTTTGGGGTGCCACTCTTCAACCTATTACACCACCCATATTAAAACTCATTTGATTAAAGCTAGCATAATCATTTATCAATATGTATGTTTCCCTGACTGTGCAATCCAAAAGAATATAGCTTTCTTTTTTTTTTTTTTTTTTGAGTTGGAGTCTCGCTCTGTCGCCCAGACTGGAGTGCAGTGGCCGCTCCCGGCCACTGCAGCCTCAACCTGCTGGGCTCCGGCGATCCTTCCGCCTCAGCCTTCCAAGTAGCTGGAACTACAGGCGCGCGCTGCCACACCCGGCTGATATTTTTTTTTTAATTTATTGTAGAGATGAGGTCTCGCTTGCCCAGGCGGGTCTCGAACCCGCGGGCTCAGGCAATCCACTCACCTCAGCCTCCCAGGCGTGGGATTACAGGCTGAGCCACCGAGCCCGGCTAAGAATATAGCTTTCATTTTATGAGTCTCGAATAAAAAATGTTTAATGTCAGCCATGCATGCCTAATTTAACATAATCTTTTTTTTTTTTTTTTAGAATCTGTATCTGTATCAAGATGCTCTGAAGAATAGCTTCCACCTTTAGTGCTACATAATGACTAACATCTTCCATTTTATCATTATCTTCACATTGATACTTGAGATCAGAGCCCAATTATCTGATGAAAGTGAATTTTTAGTCGACAGGTCAAATAGAGGTTTTACCCATGTTCCCAAAGACCTGCCCTTGCAAACAACAATCTTAAATATATCACAAAATTCTATATCTGAGCTTCAAACTTCTGACATCTCATCACTGGCAAAGCTGAGGACTTTGATACTTTCTTATAACAGAATTCAGCATCTCAATATCAGTGTTTTCAAATTCAATCAGAAATTGGAAAACTTGGATTTGTCCCACAATGAGTTAGGGAAGATTTCTTGCTACTCTACTGTGAATTTCAAGCACTTGGACCTCTCATTTAATGCATTTGATGCCCTGCCCATATGCCAAGAGTTTGGCAATATGTCTCAACTAAAATTTCTGGGGTTGAGTGCCACACAGTTAGAAAAATCTAGGGTGTTACCCATTGCTCATTTGAATATCAGTAAGGTTTTCCTGGTCTTAGGAGACTTTTATGGGGGAAAAGAAGACCCCCAGAGCCTTCAAGACTTCAACACAGAGAGTCTGCACATTGTTTTCCCCACAAAAAGGGAATTCCATTTTATCTTGGACCTGTCAGTCAGGACTGTAGTAAGTCTAGAGTTGTCTAATATCAAATGTGTGCTAGATGGTAATGAATGTTCTTATTTCCTAAATGCTCTGGCAAAACTTCAGATGAATCGAAGGTTAACAAATCTTACTTTAAACAACATCGAAACAACTTGGAATTCCTTCATTGGGATCCTCCAATTGGTTTGGCATACAACCATAGAGTATTTCTCGATTTCAAATGTGAAACTAGAGGGTCAACTGAACTCCAGAGATTTTAATTATTCTGGCACGTCCATAAAGGCCTTGTCTATACACCAAGTTGTCAGTGATGTATTCAGTTTTCCGCAGAGTCATATCTATAAAATCTTTTCTAATATGAACATTGAATATTTCACAGTGTCTGGCACACACATGATACACATGCTTTGCCCATCCCAGATTAGCCCATTCCTGTATCTGGATCTTTCCAATAATCTCTTAACAGACATGATTTTTGAAAGTTGTGGAAGCTTGACTGACTTGGAGACACTTACTTTACAAAGGAATCAATTAAAAGAACTTGCAAATATAGTTCATATGACCAAAGAAATGAAGTCTCTCCAACAGCTGGATATTAGCCAGAATTCTGTAAGGTATGATGAAAATGGAGGAAATTGCTCTTGGACTAAAAGTTTGTTAAGATTAAATATGTCTTCAAATATACTCACTGATTCTGTTTTCAGGTGTTTACCTCCCAGGATCAAGGTACTTGATCTTCACAAAAACAGAATAAGCAGCATTCCCAAGGATGTCACCTGTCTAGAGGCTTTGCAAGAACTCAATGTTGCTTTCAATTCTTTAACCGACCTTCCTGGGTGTGGCACTTTGAGCAGCCTTTCTGTGCTGATCATTGATCACAATTCCGTTTCCCACCCATCAGCTGATTTCTTCCAGAGCTGCCAAAAGATTAGGTCCATAAAAGCAGGGAACAATCCATTCCAATGCACCTGTGAGCTAAGAGAATTTGTCAAAAACCTAGGCCAGGTATCAAGTGAAGTGCTAGAGGGCTGGCCGGATTCTTATAAGTGTGATTACCCTGAAAGCTACAAGGGAACCCCACTCAAGGACTTTCACATGTCTCAATTGTCCTGCAACACAGCTCTGCTGATCACCACCATTGGGGTCATCGTGCTGGTGTTGGCTGGGACCGTGACCTTTCTCTGCATCTACCTGGATCTGCCCTGGTATCTCAGGATGGCGAACCAGTGGACCCAGACCCGGCGCCGGGCCAGAAACACACCCTTAGAGGAACTCCAAAAAACTCTCCAGTTTCATGCTTTTGTTTCATATAGTGGGCACGATTCTCCCTGGGTGAAGAATGAATTACTACCAAACCTAGAAAAAGAAAATATACAGATTTGTCTCCATGAGAGAAACTTTGTTCCTGGCAAGAGCATTGTGGAAAACATCATCAACTGCATCGAGAAGAGTTACAAGTCCATCTTTGTTCTGTCTCCCAACTTTGTTCAGAGTGAGTGGTGCCACTATGAACTCTA
>CAUYQG010104119.1:0-11741 GCA_963574415.1 Tarsius wallacei | reverse complement strand
ATTTGTGCTGTTTTTTTTCTCCCTACTTTTTCCTTCCCTCCACATAACTGTCTTCTTTAATTCTGTTATTCAGGAATAGAGGGGTTCCTTTTCTTCTGTTTATTCAATCTCCTATTCTCTTTATGTATGCCTTCTTACTTTGTTTAATTCTGGAGTTGCACTGTAGGTTGGAGTGGTTCTTTTTGCAGTTTGAGATTTACTTAAGAAGGGAGCTGTTATTCAAAATCTGTCTGCAGGTCTTGGTATCTGTTGACAGGTCTATGTATATTCTGAAGCCCACTTCCCACTGCCTTGGAATCAGTCCGTGCTGTGGGGTTGTATGTTAACACCCTGTAATAAAATGAGGTTAACAGAGGGAAGAGAATGGAGCAGACAGTGGGGGAAAGAGGGGGGTGGAGAGAGAGAGGAGTAAGGGGGAAACAGACAAGTGTACCAACAAATGGAGAGAGAGACTTAACTGAAGCAGATAAAAACAATAGACACGGCTACAGATTACCCAACTCCCATACAAAAAAAACAAAACAAAACTGAAACATACAGTGATGCTAACATACAAGCTAACAAACTACCTTGTTTGTGTGCTGTTCCTCTATACAAAGATGTGGTTTGCAGAGAGGAGAAAAGAGAAGAAAAGGAAAAGAAAAGAAGAAGAAGAAGAAAAAGGAACAAAACAGTAGGAACAGAATCAAGTCATTAAACTAACAGAACCAATCAAGCATACTCTGAGACTTTTCATTTAAGTCCAATGTCCTTTCAGTTCTGATTTCTAGCTGTCTTCTCAGGCTGTTAAATTTGTTCACAGTTAGGGTCAGTTGCCCCTGGCCTGCTGTTAAGGGCAGGTCAGATCACCACTCAGTTCCCCACTGCCCAGTTCACTATTCAAATTTGACCTGTGTCTTTTTTTCAAGCTTGTTATTCTCGTTTTGGTGTTGTTACCTTGAATCACCAGCAGGTGGTGCTATCTCAGCCACTCACCCCAGAGGGGATGGAGCTGGATGAGAGTCCGGACAGGGGCCGGAGATGAGAGCCTGCCTCAGGGCACACAGGAGGAGACCTGTGGCCTGGCAGGATGTCACAGTGGCTATAGAGGAGCCGGCGTTCTCAGCAGATCTTGCTTGCAGGGGTTTCCGGGTCTGAAGTCGAGGATTGCCTCAGGCATGGGTGGCACGAAGTGTAATGGCCACCCTGGAGACGGCGGCAGCATGGGGAGCTGCTGTGTCTGTGTCTCTGGCAGCAGACACAGGCTGTTCAGACCACCATGATGCTTCAGCAGTGGCAATGGCTGAGTTCTGTGTGAACAGCAGGCTGCCGGCGTTCGGGGAAAGCAAACTCATAGACCCTGAGAGAGAACCAGAGACCTTCTGCATTCTCCTTTGCAGAGGGTCTCATAGACCAGGCTGCACCATCTCCATCTTGCCCCGGAATCCAGAAATGATGATTATTTGTGGTGAGTTCTGTGTGACAGCAGGCTGCCGGCATTCGGGGAAAGCAAACTCATAGACCCTGGAGAGAACCAGAGACCTTCTGCATTCTCCTTTGCGGAGGGTCTCATAGACCAGGCTGCACCATCTCCATCTTGTCCCGGAATCCAGAAATGATGATTATTTGTGGTATATTGTAAGACTCATCCTGTTTCTCTCTCTTAACACTCCCTTTGGTATAAATAAATTGCTACTAAACCAGGATAATTATATATATATATAATTTTATTCCAAATAGCTATCTTATCTTGGATTGTTAAAATAACAAATTGGTGTACATTTTTTATGACTCTAAATTGTAATTCATTCCTTCATTCAAAAGGACCATACATTCTATTATGCTGCATAATATATTTTACCAGGTCTTCAATCATTTACTCTAGTCCCTACTCACCCTATAAAAAGGGAATCTATTTTGGACAGTAGTACCAGTCTCCTTGTCAGAGATTATGTGTTAGCCACAGCTCATCATCTTACCACAATATTATGAACCAGCTTATTCCATGAGAAGATATTTATTTTACGCTATGTTCAGATAGTTATATTGCCAAATATAAGAACATAAAGAGTTAGAGTAATCTTAATTTCAGCCTCAGCCCTTATGAGTATGTCTTTTCCCATAATAAAACCCATAGCATTTATATCTCATTTGATTTGCATCTACCATATCTTACCTGCTTTATGATAGCCTACTAGTGTATACTCTTCATTAATACTCCTCCAGTACAAAACTAGATTTGCCGAATGCTAGCATATTTATTTCCTACTATTTTATATTTAACTATTGTATTTTTTCTGTTTCAGTCTTCTTCTTTCAGTCTGGTTTGAGTACATGCAGTCCTCAACTTACCATAGTTTGATGTACAATTTTTAAAAACTTTACAATGTTGTGAAAGCAAAACAAATTCAGTAGAAACTGTACTTCAAGTATCATACAACCATTCTGTTTTTCATTTTCAGTACAGTACTTTAAAAAATAGATGAGCTAGTCAACAATTTATTTAAAATAGGTTATGTGTTAGAGTATTCATGCCCAATTGTAGGCTATTGCAAGTTTTTGAGCATGTTTAGAATAGGCTAGGCTAAGTTGAGGTGTTCAGTAGGATTGATATATTAAATGCATTTTCAACTTATGTTATTTTCAATGTATGATGGGTTTATCAAGATGTAATCCCATTGTAAGTCAAGGAGTATATATATTTTGATATTGCTTTTCTTATCATTCTCATGAATATGATCTGAGTTTGCTTGCTTTTATTCAAACTGATGAAAATTTTAAAAGCCTTTTAAATTGCATTATTTGAATTGTTTTCAAATTACCATAATCATGATTTTAATTTCCTTTTGCTCCCATTGTTCTCCCAAATTGATTTTCAGTTTAAAACATTAAAAATATTCATTGTAGAAAATATTAACATTTTTTTCTGCATTGAGACACTAAAATAGCTGTCTTATTTTTCTTCGTAAGATATGAGATATTTTTAAAAATTGCCATATTTGTATTTAGAAACATATGCAGACTTTTATTTTAAAGGTCAGTAAATTTCCATCTTTTCTGGGAATTGCCAAAAAGTGCATAATAACATTTAAAAAAAGATGTGTGTCTTAATCTGTTATGTGCTGCTATAACAGAATACCTGGGACTGGGTAAATTCTAGAGAACAGTAATTTCCTGGCTTACAGTTGTGGCTGGAAGTCCAAGATCATGGAAATGGTATCTTGTAAGGGTCTTCTTGCTGTGTTATTACATACTGGAAGGTTAGAGGGAGAAGAAGAGAGAAAGAGACAGAAAGAGAGGGCGAGAAATAGAAAAGTGCATTGAATTTACATTTTTATAACAAACCCACACCTGTGGGTTTAGAGAATGGCATTAATCTAGTTATGAGGACTGAGCCCTCACTGTCTCATCATTTCCCATTAGGCCTCACCTTCCAACACAGGTTTTGTGGGAGACAGATTCAGACCACAACAGTGAGTTATTTACTAATGTGAGACATTTAATTTATCTTTGTTTTAGTGAGATTTTATAATTACTGATTATGAAAGGCTTTAATGACATGACTTTTCTGGTCAGATAATAACTAATTTAATACAGAAGACAAGAGTTCAGGTAACGTTAAAGGCCTTCAAGGTCAAAATAAGGTATCTAATTCTAGATAGTTAAATCAATACATTGTTTCCTTTAAGACTACTGCTAAAGAATATGCTTATTTTTCTATTTTTCTCTTTCTCTTTAGAGAAATAGACCTTAATCTACTCTTTAATTAATATGCAAATTTATAATTTTGAATGATTATTATTCATGACTGGTGACAAAATTTTTATGATTTTACCTTGCTTATAAATAGCAAAAACATGGAACTAACCTCGCTGCCCATCAAAAGTGGACTGGATAAAGAAAATGTGGTACATTCACATGATGGAATATTATGCTGCCATAAAGAAAAAAAATTATAAACTTTGCAGCAACTTGGATAAGATTAGAGTCTATAATACTCAGTGACTTATCACAGAAACAAAGATCTGAGCACTACATATAGTCACTCATAAGCAGAACCTGAACATTTATCATTATACTATAAGAAAGGAATTGGCAGTAGTGGGACATTGTCAGGTGAGGGGAAGGCCTATATCAATAAGGGTACCCACACTTTACTTATACAATGACCACTTATGGACCTAATTGTGAATTGTACCCCGTATCCTCAAAATAAAAAATAAGGGAAAAAAGTAAATGCAGACATAAATTATTCAGAAATTGGTTCATTTTAACTGTATCTTAATTATATAATGTATATGATAAGCAATGCTTTATAATTTTTTCACAGACAAGATCTAATTATATTAAAAATATTACACTCCTTTTTTTCTACTTCTTACAAATAAAATATTGGTTTCTGAAATATTTAAAGTAAGACATATTTTGGTATGAAATAATATGTTATCAACTTTTTCCACATATCTTGTGTCAGCCAGAAATTATCTCAACAAGACTGTACCAACTCAATGACTTAGAATTATATTTTATTCTAACATTGGCAGTTCAATGCCTGTGCTACTGGCTCTGCTTCTGCCAGCAGGTGTGTCAAGCAGCCAGGGAAGCTCTATTTCAAAGGGTTCATTCTGGGCCCATGTTGAATGGAACTGGTTATTTGGGGCCGTTTCTTTTATTTCTTTTTCCTTGTTTTAATCGAACAGATAGAAAGGTCTCAGGGTGAGCAGAAATCTCTTAAACCCTGAGCTCAAAACTGGTACTCCATCATGTCACTTCTGACTACATTTCAATGGCTAAAGCAAGTCATATGACCAAGCCCGGTATCAATGAGGCAGGAAATGTACCCCATGGAGGTTTAGGATTTGGAGTAAATATTTGCTGAACATCATCTAATCAAGCACACTGCCCTTCACTGTCAATAACTACATTGCTTATAATAAATGTAATTGACATGCTTCTGTGACCAAACAAAAGTTTAACTCCAGAGAAAAATTGAACTATATATTCACAAAGAATATACTGATTTGCATTTCTTTGTGCTGGTACTCGGAACAAATATTTTGTGTTTCTTGAAACAGTGGTCATCAGAATTTTTTTCACTGAAATGTAGACTACACTGCTGTTGTCCCTTATCCATAATTTTGCTTTCCATGGTTCAGTTACCTGTAATCAACAGTAGTCTGAAAATAGGTGAGTAAAGTACAAGT
The DNA here is from genome assembly GCA_963574415.1 of Tarsius wallacei. Taxonomy (NCBI): domain Eukaryota; kingdom Metazoa; phylum Chordata; class Mammalia; order Primates; family Tarsiidae; genus Tarsius; species Tarsius wallacei. The sequence goes on along the minus strand of CAUYQG010104119.1, from coordinate 6,558 downwards.
CATTTTGAGAAAAAGTGAGCAAGAGATCTCTTCACATAACTTTTATTATAGTATATTATTACAATTGCTCTATTTTATTATCAGTTATTGTCATTAATCTCTTATTGTGCCTAATGTATAAATTAAACTTTATCATATATAGGAAAAAACAGAGTATATAGAGAGTTTGGTGCTATTTTTAGTTCCAGGCATCTACTGGAGTTCTTAGAACATATCCCTTGCAGATAAGGGAGGACTACTCTATATTTTTAACCTCAGTTTGAGTTTACAACTTGATCTGTGAGCTCTCTGCAGAGATTAAAATGGTCTGGAAATAAGATAAAGCTGTCAAAGCCTTGTAAACATGGTGAGAAGAAATTCATTTTCTAATGCTTTATAGGCCAAGTAGTTTCTGTTTTGGTCTATGATGTCATACTAATTTCTGTGGAAATGGTAGACTCAAACATATATACATTACTTGTTAAATGCAAGTCCTTGACAGTTTATTGTTGATAAAGTATTTCTTCAGCTTGCAATTTTAGCCTTGAATTTCATTATATGTGACAGAATCACTTGTTCTTTTTCTATTAAAATCCTACATTTTACACAATGTTGCTGTATAAAAAAGAACAGTTTCTTTTCTTCATTTCCAATGAGAAGATAAATTGACTATTGTTTGAAAGTGGAAATGATAGTGTTTAACAGAATTCTGTCAAAAAGCACCTTTCCTTGCTGCCCACTTTCTAATTATTGGTGTTCCTCACAGCTTTCTTTTGGAACTCCTCTTCATCTTTTCTATAGGTAATATCATCCACTCTTATGACTTCAATAAATACACATATGCTGATGGTGTAGTACACACAGCGCATATGTTTTTTCTAAGTTCAGAATCTATATTTACATGGTAATATTGATCATCTCCAAATGAATTGTTATAAACAACTTAAATTCAACATATTAAAAATTTCTTATTATGGCTTTTGTCGAACAATTGTTCTTTTTCTTTTTTCTTTTTCTTTTTTTGGAGTGGTAATCTCACTCGGTTGCCCAGGTTGGAGTGCAGTGGCACACTCCCAGCCACCGCAGCCTCCACCTGCTGGGCTCCGGCGATCCTTCCCTCAGCTTTCCAAGAAGTCGAAACTACAGGTGCGCACTACCATACCTGGCTAATTTTTTTTTTGATTTATTGTAGAGACAAGGTCTCGCCAAGTTACCTGGGTGAGTCTTGAGCCCGCGGGCTCAGGAAATCCACTCGCCTCGGCCTCCCAATGTGCTGGGATTACAGGCTGAGCCACCCAGCCCGGCCCATTGTTCCTTTTGAAATTCTGTTGGTCAGCTGGGCATGGTGGGCTCATGCCTGTAATCCCAGCACTTTGGGAGGTAGAGGTCAGAGAATTGCCTGAGTCTAGGGATTAGAGAACAGCCAGGGCAACTTGGCAAGACCTAGTCTCTTCAATAAAACAAGAAATTAGCTGGGTGTGGTGGCACACACCTGTAGTTCTAGCTACTTGGAAGGCTGAGGTGGAAGAATTGCCTAAGCCCAGCAGGTTGAGACTGTGGTAGCCATGATTGTGCCACTGTACTCCAGTCTGTGTCACAGAGTTAGACTAACTTTAAAAAATCTATTGGGGGGGGTACATCTCATCAACAAGGGTACCTGCATAATGAACATTTGTATACTTAACCCTGAATGGTACTCCACATCTTTAAAATAAAAAATTAAAAAAAAAATCTATTGGTTAATGATATTGCTACTCAAATTGTCTCATAAGAAGCAAAATTTAGTGACCCAGAAATAATCAGTCAGTCCATATCTGAACTTTGAGAATAGAGTACCTATGCTCCCTATTATCAGGACTTAACCTAACCAGTCTGTAATTTAGTTAATTCGATTGTGCTTCAAATATCCTTGGTCACCAGCTAGTAAGACCCTCTTGTCTTTCTTAATCCTTCTCTTCCAGTTATCCATTAATGTGTTATATGAACTGAATATTTGTGGTCCCCTAAAACTTAAAGTGATGGTATTAGGAGGTGGAGATTTTCCGAGGTGATTAGTTAATGATGGGATTAATGAATGGGATTACTTCTATTATATAAAGTGGAAGAGAAAGAGAATTTCTTTGTTTTTCACCATATGTAGATGCAATGAGAAAAGAGCTGTCTGAAAGCCAGGAAGAGGACTCTCACCAGAACCAGTTGTGCTAGAACCCTGATTTCAGATTTCCAAGCCTCCTGAACAGTGAGAAATAAATTTCTATTATTTAAGTCACTCAATTTATGTTAATCTGTCATAGTTACCCAACTGACTAGGACAATATGTCATAAACAATTCCACAACTTAATGGTTTAAAACAATATCTTATTATATCAGGTCCAGTGGGTTGATGAGCTCAACTGGGTGCCTCTTACTCGGACATTCTTATATAATTTCAGTCAGATTTTGCATTGAATTTAGGTCAATTGAAAGATTGACAGGGCTTAACATTCGATGTCTTAGATGGCTGACAATTGAGGCTCAGTGCTGTGAAGAAGGGAACCTAAAAGTGGCCTCTTCAGGTGACATGAGCTTCTCACAGTGCGGCAATTGAATTCTGAAAGGAAGTTTTCCAAAAGCAAGCTTTCCAAGAGGCAGGAAGCAAAAGTAACAGGGAAGGTAAGGGTTTTTCTTACCAGTGGCACAATAGCATTTCTGCCATATTATTTTGGTCAAAGCAGTCACAAGACAGTGGAAAAATAACTCTACTTCCCAGTGGGAGCAGGAGTACATTGTGAAGGGTGGAGGATGGAAGATATTTTTGTAGCCATCTTTGGAAAACAGATGGCTACAAAACTAGCAAATTTTTTCATGTGTTTGCTTTCCTATCTACTGGTTAAGTAGGCTCCAGGTCAATTTATCAAAAGTTTAGCTGTTGAAAGATCAGTTCACCAAAGTACCTGCTTTTTAGTTCACCACATTAAAAAAGTGTTTATTTTCATTGCTTTTAAAGTTTACAGTAATATTTAATGGACCATTGGCAGTTTTTTAACCTGCAGACTCTTCCCCTGATCCTCAGACTTACCTTTTAGTGCAGTCCTCTGTCCTTCTCCACTGGTCTCCCTCTCTTTCTCCTGTTTTTCTTCATTTTCTGTCTCTTCTGCTCATTCTCCCCATCTCTCAGTCTTCCCTGAAGCTTAAAGTTGATTGTCTTTTTTTCCATCTTCCTCCCAGCAGCTCCACTTACTCATTTTTTTTCCCATGTGGCACTCCTGCAGTACTTATCACATTGCTTATTTATATTATTCACTTTTTGTGTTCCTTACTAGACAAAAAATTTGGAGGTCAAAGACTATCTTGTTCATCTTTATAGCTCCATTACCAGACTTGCTTCAGAGTAGACCATTGATATGTGTTTACCTATTGAATTACTTATGACTCAAAGAGAGATTGATAGCTTTTAGTGTAGGTCAGAAACAAGAAGATGAAATTTAACAGCTGTGAATTTTAATACTGTTGTTTAGGCTCAAATGATTTGCTTTAGTGCCATTTGAGAATCACTCTGCTTGTTGACAATACATATGAAAAAAAATCCTCCTGGGATTTTGGTAAATGCAATTTCAATATTAGCCGTGCATTTAAAAATATGATACAATGTTAGGCATAAAGAAGAGGCTAGAGGTAATCTTATTTAAGGAAATATAAAAAGGAGTGAGAATGTGTGCCTTAGAGGAGAGAAAACTTTGAGAGAACATAATAATTTTTTGAATAGTTGTTAAGATAATATTTGGGGATTCTGTCAGCTGCCGAGTATGTCTATTCTGCCTCTGGACTCTGAACTTGATAAACACCCTCAGGATGGTTTCAGGGATCCACTGAGACCACTGTGAGATGTCCCTGCACTAAACTGCCATTGATCATCTTACTTCCATAAATGTCTTCTCTGACTGGAGCGCCACAGTGATGTTTTGGGTCTCCTGGAATCAGTGTCAGTTCAGAGCCAGTGTCTGGTCATTCCAGAAAGCTCTGCTTATTTTCTTTTCTTCAGTGTACATTTACCCTGGTACAAAGCCATAGGTTGTTTTGGAGAAGACTGTGAAAAAGATGAATGTATAAATTTTGGGCAGCGTGCTGGAGTCTTTTCTAAAGGGGACCTGGCCTCTCCCTCATTCAAGGAGTTTAAGGTCTGTAAATGGACTCAAGTCTGGAGATTGACCAAGGGGCCATGATTCTGTTTTTATGATTTTTTCCCGTGACCTAGTACTTTTCTGCTTATACAGATCAAGTAAGAATTTATTAGGCTTCCTACCTATCTCACTTTAAAGAACACCATAATCAACTAGCCAGTGCCATAGATCTGTGTGAATTAGACTGTTTTGATTGCTTTGACTCATCTCTCCATTATGGTAACCGTGTTCACCTTGTCTTTGGTGGTTGAGTGCTGCCACTTTTTCCCTGCCTCCAGAGGATCCAATTACTGAAGTAGGTTTCTCGCTTCAGTGACTTTAGTTCCCACTGAAGGTCTGGCTTATAGGAAAGAGTGATCATAGAGCTCTTCAAGAATGCTGGAGCACCTCTCCCAAATAAATTTCTCATGGTATTGGTGAATATGTCTTCTGGACCCTCCCAGTGTGGTTGAACAGGTCTTTGAGAAATCCACTCTAACATTCCAGTCTCCCTAAACCTTTGAATCCCTCATTCTACATTAAACCAAGGATGATATTGGCATTTCTTTTTTTTATTGGAAAATATAGTTTATTCAGAAAGTAAATTAGAGAGAGAAGAGAGAGGAGATGCACCTCCCCAAGGTAGGAGAAGAAGCCAAAGCTTAGGAAACATGGTAGCAGCCATAGCTCAAAGAGCAGATGGCCACACCAGAGTTTAGTAAAGCAATGGCCAATATGCCATTTCTAATTCCCTCACCATGGGCCAAATTTTAGCCCATGTTTCAGCCAACCAATCAAACTATTAGAGACCTTTCTAACTCTCTGAGCTGCAACATTAAATGCAGAATGTCTACTTAGTGAGTCCATATCAATAAATTTAGCTTGGGCCAACCTTATGTTCCTTCTATCATTATCCCACACCTTTAATATCCATTCCCACACATGTTTCCCAGATTTCTGTTTAATTCTATATTAAGTAGATTTTTGGAGTGTAGCACCCTCCCTATGGGTCATACTTTCTATCTCATCTTTAGGGGACTGCTATGATTCTAGTCATAGGTCTAAAAGGAAAAATAAGTGTTGAAGGTGGGTCTGGAGGATACTTAGCACTGTCTTGTATGACAACTACCTCAGGGAGACTATCACAGTTTTCGTAGGTAACTCAGGGTTGATCCTTTCAGAATGGGGGTGGGAAGGCTGATGGTGGAGTTTTAGTACAAATGTAGATAACCTTGAGACTCAAGAAGAGCCCATGCTTCAGATCAAGTTTAAACACAGGGAAAAATGGATTGACTCAATGCTAAAACATTTTTATGGAAGAATTTGAAGAGAGTCAAATTTCAGTCTAGTGTCTGGAAAAACTTCTAAAGACTTAGAGCTGCTCAAACACAAAACAGATTTTTAAAAGACTCAGTAAATTTACTTTTATAGAAAACATTGAGAGGGTTTTTAAAGATGAATACCCACGTTCAGCTGGTCATTATTTCTTTTAACAAACATTTATCCAACTCTATGCATTATACAGTCTTTTAACAAACATTTATCCAACTCTATAATGTAAACAATGTGTTTTGCACCATTATTGCTTCTTATAGGTTTGAGGATTATGTCCTAGAGGATTATGTAAAAATTATAATATGAGAAGTAATTTAAAATAATCAGGAATATAAAACTATTTGTACATCCTAAAGCTTTTGAAATAAAAAAAAGCAAAAAAAAAAAAAAAAAGAAAGAGAGAGAGAGTCAGGAATAGAGAGATGGGGATAATAAGAATGCGTAGAAGATGAACTAGGTTATCTGTAATATTCTTTAAAACTCTAAGAGGCTCTAATTCTTAAAGATGGTGTGGGAATGCAAACAAGTTTTTTTTTTTTTTAAATGCTCTTGGCTTATTTCTTAATCCTTTATAATAAATTGACACTTTAAGAAAATCTTATTTACTTTTGGCAACAAAATACTAATTTACTTATGAATGATAATGGAAATATGTTGCACTTATAAAAATACGTAATTAATCATTTAGGCATAATTCTGGCATATCTTAGAGGATTCATGTATTTGCTTTTCCAGACATAAACTATTCATGGGACTTTTAATTTCTTTCAGACTTCATAATTTAAAAAATAAGTTAACTAAAAATCAGGCCAGAGATGTTGCCAAGCTAAAAAACACACACACAAAAGCGGGGGGGGGTCTATTTATTTATTTTTTTATATATAATTTTTTTTATTGTGATATTGAGGGGTACAGTTAAGGGTTAGGTACACAAATATGTCTCATTCAGGGTTGATAAGAAGTGTCCCCCCATCCCCAGACAGGTATTTACTGCCATTAATCCCTTCCCCTATCCCCCCCTCCATAGTTTCCCACCACTGTCAGTCATTTTCTTGTGGTAATACGTTGGATGATCAAGGTCTACTATATGAGTGAGAACATGTG